>CM042382.1:5033272-5068272 GCA_023634145.1 Thymallus thymallus
AGGCCATGTTCTATGTCATGGTGATGATTATGAATTAAACAAAAACAGATGCTCTCCTCTCTAACAGATCACTGGTAACATACTGTCATATTGTTTCATCTTTCTATCACACACACAAACACACACACACACACACACACACACACACACACACACACACACACACACACACACACACACACACACACACACACACACACACACACACACACACACGCGTCATGCGCACACCTACATACAAAACCATGCATGTACACACATGCACACACAGACACACAATGTAAATGTAATTCAATGGTTATGCTTTCCTACATGATATGGGTAAGGCCTAGGGATTAACATGGGTAACCGGGATCCAGGAAATGCAACTAGCTCTCACAGTCTCGCATCAGAATTAGACCTTCAATGTTTCTGAAACATCACATTTCTAAGTTGTTCCAAACGTTAAATTTCAATATGTTTAAGGTTAAGTTTAAGGGTTAGGTTTAGGTATTAACTCAGAATTTAAGGTTAGGGTTAAGATTAGGCATTAACTCTGAATTTCTAAGGTAAGGGTTAAAGTTTGGGATAGGCTTAAAAACAAAAATATCAAAAACAACATTCTATCACTGGGTTCGAACTTGCAACCTTTAGAATCAGAGACCAACCCCGTCCACAACGCCCTAGCAAAACCGAAACGTACTTAAAGGTAACAGCGCTCAATGTTGCCCCTAGTGGCCGGTTTCCACGTTCTCCTGACGTCCTCAGACATGGATGGATGTCGAATACTGACTTGTATCATGTGTGACCTGGCTGGGGAAATTAGCCTACAACATTTTCCACCAATGTCACACTAATGCAATTCCACAAAATACACAACATGCAGAGCAGCGGAATAGCAAAAAATAAAATAACACATTAACCAAACATGTTATCGCATGGAAGCCTTTAGGCAAGCATATTCACTCCACACAAAGTTGCCATAAATTTAGCACAGCATAATTGACACTGCCAGACCGCACGTGGCCCAAATACAGTTTTTTTTTTAACTAAAAGAAACCTCTACAAAGTGGTGTGTATTCATAGATGCCAAGGTAAGCCAGGCTTCCCCGAAAAATTGACCAAGAAAAGAACATACAAAATTATTTATCTTACGTCTTTGTGTATTTTATACATTTCATTAAATTCACAAGACGCTGAATGTATCTCACCAGAGAAAGCAAATAAGTGAACGAGATAGTGCCTCTCTGTATCAGTACGTGTAGCAAATCTATCTGATGCTGTCTGGTCAGAAAGAGTATCACATTGTTACCGCCAGTAGCATTGAATGCAAGGGAAGCCAGCGAGCATTTGGCCTCCCTTGATAAAAAATAGCTAAAAAATAGCTAATAGCTAATCAGCGTTGGATTTGGCTTCAGACGAATCACATCACAAGCCAAATATTTTGAAATGTTGCATCTCGTTGTGTTGTTATCCTATATTAGCCATGGATGGAGAGGGATTTGTACCATAAATTCATACAATGTGCCCATTTATATCAACGATGTCGCTCTCGCTGCTGGTGACTCTCTGATCCACCTCTACGCAGACGACACCATTCTGTATACATCTGGCCCTTCATTGGACACTGTGTTAACAAACCTCCAATCAAGCTTCAATGCCATACAACACTCCTTCCGTGGCCTCCAACTGCTCTTAAATGCTAGTAAAACTAAATGCATGCTCTTCAACCGATCACTGCCTGCACCTGCCTGCCTGACTAGTATCACTACTCTCGAAGGGTCTGACTTAGAATATGTGGACACCTACAAATACCTAGGTGTCTGGTTAGACTGTCACTCTCCTTCCAGACTCACATTAAGCATCTCCAATCCAAAATTAAATCTAGAATTGGCTTCCTATTTCGCAACAAAGCCTCCTTCTCTCATGCTTCCAAACATGCCCTCGGAAAAATGACTATTCTACCGATCCTTGACTTCGGCGATGTCATTTACAAAATAGCCCCCAACACTCTACTCAGCAAATTGGATGTAGTCCATCACAGTGCCATCCGTTTTGTCACCAAAGCCCCATATACTACCCACCACTGCGACCTGTATGTTCTCGTTGGCTGGCCCTCACTACATATTTGTCACCAAACCCACTGGCTCCAGGTCATCTATAAGTCCTTGCTAGGTAAATCCCTGCCTTATCTTAGCTTACTGGTCACCATAGCAACACCCACCTGTAGCATGCGCTCCAGCAGGTATATTTCAATGGTCATCCCCAAAGCCAACACCTCCTTTGGCCGCCATTCCTTCAAGTACTCTGCTGCCAATGACTGGAACGAGTTATAAAAATCATTGAAGCTGGAGATTCCTATCTCCCTCACTAACTTTAAGCATCAGCTGTCAGACCTGCTTACTGATCACTGCACCTGTATACAGCCCTTCTGCAAATAGCCCATCCTACTACCTCATCCCCATATTGTTCTTTTTTTGCTCATTTGCACTCCAGTATCTCTATTTGCACATCATCATCTGCACATCTATCAGTCCAGTGTTAATGCTAAATTGTAATTATTTCTCCACTATGGCCTATTTATTGCCTTACCTTCCTAATCTTACTACATTTGCACACACTGTACATAGATTTTATATTGTGTTATTGACTGTACGTTTGTTTATCCCATGTGTAACTCTGTGTTGTTGTTTTTGTCGCACTGCTTTGCTTTATCTTGGCCAGGTCGCTGTTGTAAATGAGAACTTGTTCTCAACTGACCTACCTGGTTAAATAAAGGTGAAATAAAAAATAAATACAAATAAAAATAGGAAGTTAGGCTAGCAAGCAAGTATTTTTAGCTAGGTAGCTTAGGACAACAAAAACTAAAAGTGTGTACTATATGATCGAGTAATAGACCGTTTCATCAACATGAAAGAGAGGAGGATGGCCTTGGTGTTTCTCTACAAGTGGGATGAGTCAACATGTTTTTCTACTTGCAAGAACGCACACACACACACACACACACACACACACACACACACACACACACACACACACACACACACACACACACACACACACACACACACACACACACACACACACACACACACAGATATCAGAACCATGGACAGCCATATATTTAGTTTACGTTGATTGGACTAAATCGTTTTTGGTATCTTTTAGTTGTCACTGTATTAGACTAAGCATTGTGATTAGATGAAGTTGAAATGGTTCTGGAATAGTGGAGGCAGCTCCTGTTTTCTTTGCCTTGCTTGACCATGCTGTAGGTCATGTAACTGTTTGTGACATGCAATATGTTTTGTGGACTTCACCAGACAGATGTTGCTCTCCGGTTTTGTGATGAATTTATTCTGCCACTGTGTCTTCTTATCGTCTCGGCCTTTAGGCCTCTATATCACGGTGTCAAGACACAGGTTATAGAGAAAATATAACACAGGTTATATGTGATAAACTCAGTTATCACAACACATAGGTTGAAATATGGCTTTTACTTCCTATTGGCTTCCCAGCTAATTTTACCCACATACCACTACTGCCTCTACAGTGGGCTATAGCCTATACAATAACGTGTGCCTATTTGAGCTTTCATTGTGACTCTTCAGTCAGTCACATGTGATAGGCCAATGCACAATTCACTACATAGGTATCTCTATCAAATATAAGACAGGCATAAGGGACATTCTTCTTCTGTCCTAGAGGCTATTTTCCTATCAAGTCCCAATCCCACTAACTTTATTCTGTAATACATATTGCATTATCAAAGGACGTCTCTTGCCTATGCATGTGTGATCAACAAACTAAGGATATTTTTCAAACAGAGTTGATCTTCGTTAAGATATCTTGATATTTAAACTATTTCCACTATTCTCCCGTTATTCATGAGCTGATCTGCTATCTGTATAATCAACTCGATGTTGACAAATATAGGAGATATTCTGTCATTCGTTGAAGGAGGTTATCTAGCAAGCTTAGAAACTTTGGTCATTTGACTTTTGTTTGACTGCCGTTACAACGTTAGTATGATTCCACAACGCTATACTCCGGGTGCGCTCTGTGCTTCCTGGGCGTGCTCTGTGTCGAGATAGCCTACTGCTGAAATGCGCTGAATTCATCGTTCAACATTATAATGCTTGGAATGTACTGTATGAACGGCCTGTTTCGCAATTCTCAACAATGTAATTAGCGATCAAAGATAGATTAACTATCATTCCTAAAGTTTAATTTGCTCTGGAATCTTTAGATAGTGGAGCAGCCAAGCCGACAAGGTGGAGCAGCCAAGCCGACAAGGTGGAGCAGCCAAGCCGACAAGGTGGAGCAGCCAAGCCGACAAGGTGGAGCAGCCAAGGCGACAAGGTGGAGCAGCCAAGCCGACAAGGTGGAGCAGCCAAGCCGACAAGGTGGAGCAGCCAAGCCGACAAGGTGGAGCAGCCAAGCCGACAAGGTGGAGCAGCCAAGGCGACAAGGTGGAGCAGCCAAGCCGACAAGGTGGAGCAGCCAAGCCGACAAGGTGGAGCAGCCAAGCCGACAAGGTGGAGCAGCCAAGCCGACAAGGTGGAGCAGCGCCTCACTTATTTGGGGAGAACCCAGCATAGTGACCCCATCTTGTTTTTTAAACGCTTTAAATGGGCACTTCTGATTTTTTCCCCCTGCACTCTCGGGATAAATATAAATGATTCCCGGTATTGAAACTTGGTAGATTTAAGGGAAAATATTAATTGTCAGACCTACACGGGATAGCTACATCAAATGTCAAAATAGGCCACTGTATCTGTCCTCATTGGGGACATGGAGGTATAATAGGGTTAAATAGGTGCCCACTAACTATCACATAACATTAGATAATCCAGGTTACAGAGATAGTATAGGGTTAGATAGGTGCCCACTAACTATCACATAACATTAGATAATCCAGATTACAGAGATAGAATAGAGTTAGATAGGTGCCCACTAACTATCACATAACATTAGATAATCCAGGTTACAGAGATAGAATAGAGTTAGATAGGTGCCCACTAACTATCACATAACATTAGATAATCCAGGTTACAGAGATAGAATAGAGTTAGACAGGTTGTTACTCCCCTCAGGTTAAAATCACCAACACAAGGCGTTCTTTTGGTTACGGGCATTTATTTACACATCCATGCCGTCAAACATGCCGTGAGAACTCATTGGCCGCGTTACTTTACGAGGAGTAAGAAAATAAACTTCCAGCTTGAACATTACTATACAGCACCGTACTTCTGATATCCTCCTCTGTTGGACCTTTACAGGTGCTCTGCCTCCTGTTGTAATGTAAGGATCTATGTTCAGAGAGGTCTCTGGAAACCTTTATGGTTCTCAGGTTTAGTGTCCAGAGGCCTCTCTGGAAACTCTATGTTCAGTTTGGGATTGGTCAGGGTTAGGGTCAGCCTATTTAAGTTCAGTTATTCCACCTGTGCTGTGGGTTTTTCTGTGTGTTCTTTTTTGTGCACGCCTGTTCATGGTCGCGCCTTTTGTTGTTTTGGGATTATTCTTGCCAAAATAAAAGTAATGTTTTTGCACCACAGCTCTGCGCCTCGGGTCCTGTCTAACAGCAAACGTGACGGGTAATGTGTATCAACTAGTTATACTAATAACCCAACCCCACTATGGTTCCGCTATGGAACTATTACACAGGTAAAATGACATGTTCTTAATTATATTTGTTAATTATCAAAACATTATCTTATTAAAATGTAAATTATTCTTATATTTAACTCAAAATTATTAAATTAAAATGTATATCTGACTGATGGCAGCTACACAGGTGCCCACTCCAACCATAACAGCAGATAATTCAGGTGACATAAACATAACATATCGTAGTTCCTTGACAGAGAGCCAGATGGTGGTCTAACAGAGAGCCAGATGGTGGTCTAACAGAGAGCCAGATGGTGGTCTAACAGAGAGCCAGATGGTGGTCTAACAGAGAGCCAGATGGTGGTCTAACAGAGAGCCAGATGGTGGTCTAACAGAGAGCCAGATGGTGGTCTAACAGAGAGCCAGATGGTGGTCTAACAGAGAGCCAGATGGTGGTCTAACAGAGAGCCAGATAGTGGTCTAACAGAGAGCCAGATAGTGGTCTAACAGAGAGCCAGATGGTGGTCTAACAGAGAGCCAGATGGTGGTCTAACAGAGAGCCAGATGGTGGTCTAACAGAGAGCCAGATGGTGGTCTAACAGAGAGCCAGATGGTGGTCTAACAGAGAGCCAGATGGTGGTCTAACAGAGAGCCAGATGGTGGTCTAACAGAGAGACAGATGGTGGTCTAACAGAGAGACAGATGGTGGTCTAACAGAGAGCCAGATGGTGGTCTAACAGAGAGACAGATGGTGGTCTAACAGAGAGACAAATGGTGGTCTAACAGAGAGACAGATGGTGGTCTAACAGAGAGCCAGATGGTGGTCTAACAGAGAGACAGATGGTGGTCTAACAGAGAGCCAGATGGTGGTCTAACAGAGAGCCAGATGGTGGTCTAACAGAGAGCCAGATGGTGGTCTAACAGAGAGCCAGATGGTGGTCTAACAGAGAGACAGATGGTGGTCTAACAGAGAGCCAGATGGTGGTCTAACAGAGAGCCAGATGGTGGTCTAACAGAGAGACAAATGGTGGTCTAACAGAGAGACAGATGGTGGTCTAACAGAGAGACAGATGGTGGTCTAACAGAGAGCCAGATGGTGGTCTAACAGAGAGCCAGATGGTGGTCTAACAGAGAGACAAATGGGGGTCTAACAGAGAGACAGATGGTGGTCTAACAGAGAGACAGATGGTGGTCTAACAGAGAGACAGATGGTGGTCTAACAGAGAGCCAGATGGTGGTCTAACAGAGAGACAGATGGTGGTCTAACAGAGAGACAGATGGTGGTCTAACAGAGAGCCAGATGGTGGTCTAACAGAGAGCCAGATGGTGGTCTAACAGAGAGACAGATGGTGGTCTAACAGAGAGACAGATGGTGGTCTAACAGAGAGCCAGATGGTGGTCTAACAGAGAGACAGATGGTGGTCTAACAGAGAGACAAATGGTGGTCTAACAGAGAGACAGATGGTGGTCTAACAGAGAGCCAGATGGTGGTCTAACAGAGAGACAGATGGTGGTCTAACAGAGAGCCAGATGGTGGTCTAACAGAGAGACAGATGGTGGTCTAACAGAGAGACAGATGGTGGTCTAACAGAGAGCCAGATGGTGGTCTAACAGAGAGCCAGATGGTGGTCTAACAGAGAGACAGATGGTGGTCTAACAGAGAGACAGATGGTGGTCTAACAGAGAGACAGATGGTGGTCTAACAGAGAGACAGATGGTGGTCTAACAGAGAGACAGATGGTGGTCTAACAGAGAGACAGATGGTGGTCTAACAGAGAGACAGATGGTGGTCTAACAGAGAGACAGATGGTGGTCTAACAGAGAGACAGATGGTGGTCTAACAGAGAGACAGATGGTGGTCTAACAGAGAGCCAGATGGTGGTCTAACAGAGAGACAAATGGTGGTCTAACAGAGAGACAGATGGTGGTCTAACAGAGAGACAGATGGTGGTCTAACAGAGAGCCAGATGGTGGTCTAACAGAGAGACAAATGGTGGTCTAACAGAGAGACAGATGGTGGTCTAACAGAGACCCAGGGACTGTAAGTACTGCTGAGTGTCTGCTACTGATTACTATGATCCTTTACACACACACACACACACACACACACACACACACACACACACACACACACACACACACACACACACACACACACACACACACACACACACACACGTACGTACTGGACATCAGAAGGCATTAGGTAGGGTTAGGGATAGTAACTGCTCTGAAGGAAATGGGGACATACTGCAAAGATCAAGGCTGGATTACCCTCTAATGCCTCCCAGTTTATCTACTGTCACATGGATTAACACCTGGGATTGGTAGGTTAAGATCTATAGCCGTGTGGCAGGATGGGCAGGATGGGCAGGCTGAGGGTGAAGGTACATGCCTACTGTAGCATTTTAGACTAAAACATGCTGAGTACCCGGGCTGCGGTCTAAGGCACTGCATCTCAGTGCTAGAGGCTTCACTACAGTCCCTGGTTCAAATCCAGGCTGTATCACAACCGGCCGTGATTGGGAGTCCCATAGGGCGGCGCACAATTGGTCCAGCATCGTCCGGCTTTGGCCGGTGTAGGCCGTCATTGTAAATAAGAATTTGTTCTTAACTTAAAAAAGTAGGCAAGTCAGCCTACTCTCCCAGCCAAGTAATAAAATAATGTAAATCAGTGAGGGGCTGGTCAGTAACATCCCAGGAATCAGTGAGGGGCTGGTCAGTAACATCCCAGGAATCAGTGAGGGGCTGGTCAGTAACATCCCAGGAATCAGTGAGGGGCTGGTCAGTAACATCCCAGGAATCAGTGAGGGGCTGGTCAGTAACATCCCAGGAATCAGTGAGGGGCTGGTCAGTAACATCCCAGGAATCAGTGAGGGGCTGGTCAGTAACATCCCAGGAATCAGTGAGGGGCTGGTCAGTAACATCCCAGGAATCAGTGAGGGGCTGGTCAGTAACATCCCAGGAATCAGTGAGGGGCTGGTCAGTAACATCCCAGGAATCAGTGAGGGGCTGGTCAGTAACATCCCAGGAATCAGTGAGGGGCTGGTCAGTAACATCCCAGGAATCAGTGAGGGGCTGGTCAGTAACATCCCAGGAATCAGTGACTGGCTGGTCAGTAACATCCCAGGAATCAGTGACTGGCTGGTCAGTAACATCCCAGGAATCAGTGAGGGGCTGGTCAGTAACATCCCAGGAATCAGTGACTGGCTGGTCAGTAACATCCCAGGAATCAGTGACTGGCTGGTCAGTAACATCCCAGGAACACAGGAAAGCTCTGTGCAGAGAGAGAGAGGGAGGGAATCCTATGCACATATCACCTCTCCTTTTGTTCTAGCCCAGGAGGTATCACTTCTCCCAGCTTTAAGAAATGTCCCCCTCGGGGATCAATAAAGTATCTATCTATCTATCTATCTATCTATCTATCTATCTATCTATCTATCTATCTATCTATCTATCTATCTATCTATCTATCTATCTATCTATCTATCTATCTATCTATCTATCTATCTATCTATCTATCTATCTATCTATCTATCTATCTATCTATCTATCTATCTATCTATCTATCTATCTATCTATCTAACCCAGGTAAACCAGTAGTGACCTGCTGGGCCATGCCAGGGCCATGCAGTGCTGCATGTAATTCTTCAGGACACAGCTGAGACTCAATACTGCTGTCAATGGTGACACATGGGATGACGTATGTTGACATATGACATAGAGATACTTATATTGACACATGAGATAGAGATGGGTATGTTGACATATGGATAGGTATGTTGACATGTGACAGAGATACAGTAGGTATGTTGACATATGAGATAGAGATATGTATGTTGACATATGACATAGGGATGATAGGTATGTTGACATAGGGATGATAGGTATGTTGACATAGGGATGATAGGTATGTTGACATAGGGATGATAGGTATGTTGACATAGGGATGATAGGTATGTTGACATATGGGATGATAGGTATGTTGACATATGGGGTGATAGGTATGTTGACATAGGGATGATAGGTATGTTGACATAGGGATGATAGGTATGTTGACATAGGGATGATAGGTATGTTGACATGAGGATGATAGGTATGTTGACATGGGGATGATAGGTATGTTGACATGGGGATGATGTGTGGATCTACCATATGTATAGTTTGGGAGCATATAGGTGAGGGAACAGGGAAGCCCCCTCATCTGCTCTGTGTGTCTGTGTATGTGCGTGTGTGTATGTGTGTGTGTGTGAGTGTGTGTGTGTGTGTGTGTGTGTGTGTATGTGCGTGCGCCTTATGCTTTTCATGATCAACGTAACACTTGCTGAGAAAGTGATGTAGCGTTGTTTTCCTGAAGAGATGATCAGGAAGTTCTCAATCTGTTCGACTCACATCCACTCATCTTCTAACAAGGCTGTCATCTGCTCTTTACTGTAAAGGGGGTTTACATCTTCTAACAAGGCTGTCATCTGCTCTTTACTGTAAAGGGGGTTTACATCTTCCAACAAGGCTGTCATCTGCTCTTTACTGTAAATGGGGCAATTGGACCTGTTGCAATACAGCTGAGCAACCTATCCATGCCAGAGCTCCCTCAACAACGACAGCCTATAGGGAGGAGGTCAGAGACCTGGCAGTGTGGTGCCAGGACAACAACCTCTCCCTCAACGTGAGCAAGACAAAGGAGATGATTGTGGACTACAGGAAAAGGAGGACCGAGTACGCCCTCATTCACATCGACAGGGCTGCAGTGGAGTGGTGTCCTTATCACCAACAAACTATCACGGTCCAAACACACCAAGAAAGTCTCGAAGAAGGCACGACAACGCCTTGTCCCCCTCAGGAGACTGAAATGATTTGTCATGGGTCCCCAGATCCTCAAAAAGTTATACAGTTGCATCACCGCCTGGTATGGCAACTGCTTGGCATCCGACCATAAGGCGCTACAGAGGGTAGTGAGTACAGCCTAGTACATCACTGGGGCCAAGCTTCCTACCATCCAGGACCTACAGTATATACTAGGTGGTGTCAGAGGAAGGCCCAAAAAATTGGCAAAGACTCCAGTCGCCCAAATCATAGACTGTTCTCTCTGCTACCGCACAGCGAGCGGAACCGGAGGTCCAAAAGGCTTCTTAATAGCTTCTACCCCCAAGCCATAAGACTGCTGAACAATTAATCAAATGGCCACCCGGACTATTTACATTGACCCTCCCCTTTGTTTTTAACTGCTGCTACTCACTGTTTATTATCTATGCACAGTCACTTTACCCTCACCTACAGTACATGTACAAATTACCTTAAATAACCTGTGCCCCCGCACATTAACTCTGTACTGGTACCCCCTTATACAGCCTCATTATTGTTATTTTGTTGTGTTAATGCTCTTGTGAGCATGCATGCTCAAGCAGGAAAGAGATATCTGAAATGTGTTTGACACTTACAGACTGAATCAGATGTAACTTCTGCCAACACAGCAGGTTAAATAAGATCATCCTGTTAATAAAATCAACACCAGTCCAAATGTCAAATCAGACGTTAAACGATCACGTAGGCTGTCCCCCAAATTACACACTATTCCCTATTCAGTGCACTATTTCTGACCGGGCCCATTGGGCTCTGGTTAAAAGTACTGCACTTTTTATGAAATAGTGTACCATTTGGGACCTAACCCTAGTAACATGAGGTTAAAGCTACAATAAACATTGTTGATATAAATCTAATCTATGGTGTGTTTGCGGCTTCCTGACACATTGCTGTCTGATGAACCAACCAACCAATGCCGTCAGCATACAGCACCTAACACCTTCACACTAAGCTCCCAGCTTACACTAACAAAAAGGAACTGTGTCCTTATCGTCTGCCCGGGTCTGCTAATCCAGATTTAGCTGCCTAGCATCGTCTTCTCCAGCTGAAGTCTGGAGCAGGCAGGAGCCGGCGACGGGATAAGCCCAGCATCGTGGCCTCGGAGTGGGGAAGGAAACCAGTGTGTGTCCCTCTCCTCCTCTCAACACTGGATCCATGTGTCCTGCAGCCTCTGAAGTGATTGTGTTGATTCTCTCTCTCTCGCTCATTCATTCATTCATTCATTCATTCATTCATTCATTGTGGTGACTCAAACGTTAAATCAGTTCTGTTGCAATGGTAGAAATTCACATTATGACTGAAGAAGTGATGAGTGAGCCTCATATTTCTATATGACTTGATGAGTAAGAAAAATTAAGGTTAATCTCAGAGTGGGAATGTACAAGAGGCATTTCAAACACTTCACAAAACTCTTCTCTCTAAACTGATGCAGTTCCCTGTTTAATATACCAGACAAAGAGAGTAGTCTAGTTGACCTGAAACATGAGATTTAAAAGTCAAACAGGTATGATATGCCCATTTAGCCTCCTCCGTAAAGATAAGTAACACTAAGTAAAGCTAAGTAAAGTAAAGGTAAGTGATGCTAAGTAAAGTAAATATACGTAAAGTGAAGCTAGGTCAAGTAAAGTCAAGCCAAGCAACGCTGAGTAACGATAAGTAAAGTAATGCTAAATAAAGTGAAGTAGCACCATGACTTCTCTGATAACGTGGCACCCCATAGTGTTAGAAGAACAGAGCTTGTCCTTACCTCTTCATCTGTATATTCCTCCACCAGTCCATTCACAGCCAGGCTACAAGCAGAGTGGGCTAGAGCACAGCAAGGGAAAGGCTAGAATCAGTAGATGGGATGGGTACTGGAGAATGGTTAACTGGAGCATGCAGCCTCTCAGATGCCTCTCTTCCCAACTGTTGCTCCCCCTCCCCTCCTCATCCTCCTATCTCCTCCTCCCTCTCTTCAATCTCCACTTCCCCCCACTTCCTCCTCCTCCTCCCCTTCCTCCTCCTCCCCTTCCTCCTCCTCCTCCCCTTCCTCCTCCTGTCTCTCACTCCTTTCCTACTCCCTTCTCTGAAGTTGTTCTCGTAGCGAGTCTGATTACTTTGGACATGCTAGCTAATCTCCCTGTCTGTCTCTCTGGCTGACGGACAAGTGCCAGGGACAAGTATATCTGTCTGACACCTTAATAAGCATGTATGGCTACAAATCAATGAGATCAGAGGTCCCTTTCTTTAGAGTCTTCAGAGTAAAACTGTGTAAGTAAGGATGGGAGG
The DNA here is from genome assembly GCA_023634145.1 of Thymallus thymallus. Lineage (NCBI taxonomy): Eukaryota > Metazoa > Chordata > Actinopteri > Salmoniformes > Salmonidae > Thymallus > Thymallus thymallus. The sequence continues at coordinate 5,045,987 of CM042382.1, forward strand.
AGGAGCGAAATAAAGTGTGTAAGTTGTAGTTTCAGGAAGCTGTTAGTGGTTGTGTTTCACCTCCTCTTTAATACCATCTTCCAGAATGTCTACTTTTACTCAGCTTCAACAAATGATACAAAAACAATATATTGACGTGGATTATAATATTGTACGGGGGAATTCCGACCCAAGCTAAGCGTGCTTAAATGGAACGTACACTGAACAAATATAATATAAGCTCAGCATCTAAAGTGTTTGTTAGTTCCATGTCTCATGAGCTGAAATCAAATATCCCAGAAATGTTCCACACGCCCATAAGCTTTTTTTCTCTCAGATGTTGTGCACCAATGTGTTTACATCTCTGTCAGAGAGCATTTCTCCTTTGCCAAGATAATCCATCCACCTGGCAGGTGTGGCATATCAAGAAGCTGATTAAACAGCATGAACTTACAGTATTTCAATAAACTGATTTCCTTATATGGACTGGGGGGGTGGAGATCAAAGAAATGAAGGTGTGGCGGAGGCGTGTCTAAAGATACAACGTATTCTGACCTTGACTTCATTCCCTCATAATTCCACCACCTTTACGCGCAGTGAAATTATGAATAAGGTCAAGCAACCTGTCGGTTTCTGATAGAAATAACACCGTTCTCCATTGACTGTAATTTATAAATTGATAATAGCTGGGTAAATAAGTGGTTTGGATTGGAAATATAAATGACACTTGTTTTAGGTCTATTTTTACCTTGTGATCGATGGAGACAAATATAAAACCAGTCATATGGCAGCAAACTGAAGCATATCACCTTTTCCACAGTGAAGATTGTTAAATGATGGCCTTTTATAACTAGCAGGGATGAGCATTTGGAGACCCACGCTATAAGCTTCTGGAGCCATGACAGTATAGCGCAAAGCCTAGAGTTGATTTATGTTTTCTAGAATATTTTAATTATATCAATGGAGATTGCTGAGGTTAGAACGGATCATAATAATGTCCGGAATGGCATTAAACACCTGGAAACCATGGGTTTCATATATTTGATAACATTCTACCGATTCCACTCCAGTTATTATTACAAGCCTGTTCTCCCCAATTAAGGTGCCACCAAACTCCTGTGAATTATTTGTCTATATGTTTTTACAATTTGTATCATGTTTAATAAAAGCCACTATCGGTAGCCACTGTCAGTTATACCCACATACATGTACAGATCTCAGGCTATACACTGGCTGAAATGCAACAAGTTCTGATATTGTACAGTGGCTTGCGAACTGTCACTGACTTCAGAGTTACTGTCAGTTATACCCACATACATGAATAACTGTCACTGACTTCAGAGTTACTGTCAGTTATACCCACATACATGAATAAATGTCACTGACTTCAGAGTTACTGTCAGTTATACCCATACACGAATAACTGTCACTGACTTCAGAGTTACTGTCAGTTATACCCACATACATGAATAACTGTCACTGACTTCAGAGTTACTGTCAGTTATACCCACATACATGAATAACTGTCACTGACTTCAGAGTTACTGTCAGTTATACCCACATACATGAATAACTGTCACTGACTTCAGAGTTACTGTCAGTTATACCCACATACATGAATAACTGTCACTGACTTCAGAGTTACTGTCAGTTATACCCACATACATGAATAACTGTCAGTGACTTCAGAGTTACTGTCAGTTATACCCACATACATGAATAACTGTCACTGACTTCAGAGTTACTGTCAGTTATACCCACATACATGAATAACTGTCACTGACTTCAGAGTTACTGTCAGTTATACCCACATACATGTATAACTGTCACTGACTTCAGAGTTACTGTCAGTTATACCCACATACATGTATAACTGTCACTGACTTCAGAGTTACTGTCAGTTATACCCACATACATGAATAACTGTCACTGACTTCAGAGTTACTGTCAGTTATACCCACATACATGAATAACTGTCACTGACTTCAGAGTTACTGTCAGTTATACCCACATACATGAATAACTGTCACTGACTTCAGAGTTACTGTCAGTTATACCCACATACATGTATAACTGTCACTGACTTCAGAGTTACTGTCAGTTATACCCACATACATGAATAACTGTCACTGACTTCAGAGTTACTGTCAGTTATACCCACATACATGAATAACTGTCACTGACTTCAGAGTTACTGTCAGTTATACCCACATACATGAATAACTGTCACTGACTTCAGAGTTACTGTCAGCTATACCCACATACATGAATAACTGTCACTGACTTCAGAGTTACTGTCAGTTATACCCACATACATGAATAACTGTCACTGACTTCAGAGTTACTGTCAGTTATACCCACATACATGAATAACTGTCACTGACTTCAGAGTTACTGTCAGCTATACCCACATACATGAATAACTGTCACTGACTTCAGAGTTACTGTCAGTTATACCCACATACATGTATAACTGTCACTGACTTCAGAGTTACTGTCAGTTATACCCACATACATGAATAACTGTCACTGACTTCAGAGTTACTGTCAGTTATACCCACATACATGAATAACTGTCACTGACTTCAGAGTTACTGTCAGTTATACCCACATACATGAATAACTGTCACTGACTTCAGAGTTACTGTCAGTTATACCCACATACATGAATAACTGTCACTGACTTCAGAGTTACTGTCAGTTATACCCACATACATGTATAACTGTCACTGACTTCAGAGTTACTGTCAGTTATACCCACATACATGAATAACTGTCACTGACTTCAGAGTTACTGTCAGTTATACCCACATACATGAATAACTGTCACTGACTTCAGAGTTACTGTCAGTTATACCCACATACATGAATAACTGTCACTGACTTCAGAGTTACTGTCAGTTATACCCACATACATGAATAACTGTCACTGACTTCAGAGTTACTGTCAGTTATACCCACATACATGAATAACTGTCAGTGACTTCAGAGTTACTGTCAGTTATACCCACATACATGAATAACTGTCACTGACTTCAGAGTTACTGTCAGTTATACCCACATACATGAATAACTGTCACTGACTTCAGAGTTACTGTCAGTTATACCCACATACATGTATAACTGTCACTGACTTCAGAGTTACTGTCAGTTATACCCACATACATGTATAACTGTCACTGACTTCAGAGTTACTGTCAGTTATACCCACATACATGAATAACTGTCACTGACTTCAGAGTTACTGTCAGTTATACCCACATACATGAATAACTGTCACTGACTTCAGAGTTACTGTGGTTTCTTTACACGTTTCATCCATTACATTGTTAATTTACCTTTATTTCCTCCGCCACGTTCAAATCAAATCAAATCAAATGTTATTGGTCACATACACGTGGTTAGCAGATGTTATTGCGGGTGTAGCGAAATGCTTGTGCTTCTAGCTCCGACAATGCAGTACTATCTAACAATAATATCTAACAGTTTCACAACATATAACACTCATTAATCTAAGTAAGAAAGGATTGAGAATATATTCATATGCCAGGGCGGCATTGGACTAAGATCCAGTGGAAAAGTAAGCTTAAGAGATTGGTGATGCAGAATGTAAACATGATTAGGTGACTAAGATACTGAAGAATAGTATAGCGTACAGTTAGACATATCAGATGAGTAGTGCAAGATACAGGAACATTATTAAAGTGACTAGTGTTTCATACCTTAAGTGGCCGGTGCTTTCTAATCTTAAATCAAATCAAATGTTATTGGTCACATACACATGTTTAGCAGGTGTTAATGTGGGTGTCGCGAAATGCTTGTGCTTCTAGTTCCGACAGTGCAGTATATCAACAGTAGGAATGAATTAGGCCTATATACATAAGGACTAGCGGCATGGGCTAAGATACAGTAGAAGAGTATTGAATACAGTAAATACAAATGAGATGGGGAACGCATCTCATTTATTAAATGACTGTGATACTGAAGGATAGTATAGAATACAGTATATACATATGAGATGAGTGATGCCAGATAAATAAACATTATAAACATTATTAAAGTGACCAGTGATTTCTAGTCTGTGACTCTTCAAGTTGTTGTTCCTGAGGGTCGCTAGAAATAGTGGATCATATTATGCTGACGTTACAAGTTGTGAAATAATATGGGACATGTAGCCTATTTGAATCATTATGGAACGCAGACCGTACGTAGCAGTTTAAACTTAGAGCCTGGCACACGGTTCACAACGACAGGACCGTTGTAGTCTCAGTTCCATGATTAGAGAGGATTATCAGGGTAGATTTATAGGAATACTGTTCAACCCCTATTGTACACTTTTATCACCTTCCAATATTTCATGGATTGAACTGAATTTTCATGGATGCAACCGCTCCACAGATTTCATGTTAACAAACTATAGTTTTGGCAAGTCGGTTAGGACATCTACTTTGTTCATGACACAAGTAATTCTTTCAACAATTGTTTCCAGGCAGATTATTTCACTTATAATTCACTATATCACTATTCCAGTGGGTCAGAAGTTTACATACACTAAGTTGACTGTGCCTTTAAACAGCTTGGAAAATTCCAGAAAATGATGTCCTGGCTTTGAGTGAATTGGAGGTGTACCTGTGGATATATTTCAAGGCCTACCTTCAAACTCAGTGCCTCTTTGCTCGACATCATGGGAAAATCAAAAGAAATCAACCAAGACCTCAGAAAGAAAATTGTAGACCTCCACAAGTCTGGTTCATCCTTGGGAGTAATTTCCAAACACCTGAAGGTACCACTTTCATCAGTACAAACAATAGTACGCAAGTATAAATACCATGGGACCACACAGCCATCATGCCGCTCAGGAAGGAGTCTCCTAGAGATTAATGTACTTTGGTGCGAAAAGTGCAAATCAATCCCAGAACAACAGCAAAGGACCTTGTGAAGATGCTGGAGAAAATGTGTGGGCAGAACTGAAAAAGCTGTGTGCGATCAAGGAGGCCTACAAACCTGACTCAGTTACACCAGTTCTGTCAGGAGGAATGGGCCAAAATTCACCGACATTTTTGTGGTAAGCTTGTGGAAGGCTACCCGAAAAAAAAGTTTGACCCAAGCAATGCTACCATATACTAATTGAGTGTATGTAAACTTCTGACCCACTGGGTATGTGATGAAAGAAATATAAGCTTAAATAAATCATTCTATCTACTATTATTCTGACATTTCACATTCTTAAAATATAGTGGTGATCCTAACTGACCTAAGACAGTGAATTTTTAATAGGATTAAATGTCAGGAATTGTGAAAAACTGAGTTTAAATGTATTTGGCTAAGGTGTATGTAAACTTCCGACTTCAACTGTATGTGTTAAATATGAGTTGATTGAGATATAGGGAACAGTAGTTATTGTAATGCATTTCTCTCAAAGAGTAACAGTGCCCCCATCTGTCAGTGCTGTGTAACTACAGTACCTACGGCCCAGCTCGGCCTGCCTCCTGGCATGGTGTCTCAGCTCCACAGGAAGCTCTTTCCTGGGACATAGGATCCACAGCGAGGCCAAGGCAGCATGGGCACTGAACAGCTTCAGAGCTCTCTCCAGGACTCCCTGCTGGTCCAAGCCACCGGGGGTAGTGACGTCACTTCCTGTGTTCTCCCCAAACAGGTTCCAGGCCAGCTGCAGCATGCTGGTGGAGGCGCTCCGCAGCCAATCAGGGAAGGGCTCTCTGCGCCTCAACTTGGTACCTTCCTCATTGACCTCCAGTGAATCAGAGCACAGTGCTCCGGACAGGGAGGTCACCAGTCTCTGGTTAGCTCCTTCATCTGTAACGTACCGCCTGGGTAAGCCTAGTCAAAACACAGTCCTTATTTTAAGTGTTTAAAAATGTGTGGTGGAAAAACAATTGGTACCATTTCCCTGTTTGACCGCTAAGTTTTATGAGTATTATGACTCATACTGTGGTACTCTATTTAGCAGGACGCAACATTTTGGAAAAGTTCAGATAGTATATTTTTATGTAGAACATAGCTCTCGAAAACTCTTATTTTTCGTACGTAGGCTTTTCAGCGGTTACATTCGCCAACGGCTCCATGTGAACTACAATTCCAACGCTGTGTTTTAACATTAATAATCATTGCTTTCAAAACTATTTCCTAAACATAGTGTTCATACCCCTTGACTTATGTGGTGGAGAAATCAGAAATAGCTAAGTAACATAGATAATTAAGATGTCTTATCTGCAGAATATGCGTATATGATCGAACTGTTGAACTCTTGATATTAGAATGTCTCCTTTTGGACTCTGGTGTTGGCAGCTGCACTTCCTCCCTCATATGGGCCTCAGTCACCTGGGGACCAGAGAGGGCAGAAGTCAGGCTTGTCTATCACATGTCACTGTTGCTATGCAGAATATCAGGAAGAGAATTGGGAAAAGGAGGTCAGAAGGAAACATGTCTTTACCTATTGCAAACCCTGTGAAGGAATGGCGTAAGTAATGGGAACCAATGACTTGTCTCCACAATGTCGCTGCGTCAAATTGTTCTCTCCCCTGGTTCCCTTTTTAGCAAGGTGGAAAATAAATGTCTTAGTACTGAACAAAACAACAAGTTCTTTGTATTTGGGGCCTAAGGTCTGGCACAGGATGTGTGGGGTTAGTGTGTGGAACCAGTGTACGTCATCTCTGAGGTTACACCGATCCTGACCTATCTGGAGATAGTATATAACCCAGAGGCTAACTCCACTCAGGGGGTTCTCACTATATCCACCTTGTGTGGGTATTGCGACCAGCTCCCTTATCGATAAGTTATCTGAATAAAGATTTAGTTTAAGTATAACTCTGAGTTGTGTTATGTTTGTCTCTCCTCATTTGATAGTATTTAAAAATATCCACCACACTTATTCCACATTTTGTTGTGTTGCAGCCTGAATCAAAATGTATAAAATTATTGTATTATCTCACCCATCTACACACAAAACCCCATAACGACAAAGTGAAAAAGTGTTATTACATTTTTTGAAAATGTATATAAAAAAAATGTATTTAACCTTTTATTTATACAGGTTTTTCTCATTGTGAAAAGAGAGACCAGGTCCAACAGCAGGGGGAACAAGTTTCAGACAGAACAACTTATATACACTAACACAACATTGAACAAAACTATACACACATACAGTACAACAATTACATATTACGTAAAGAAACACGAATGTCATAACTCAAAAAACAGCCGTCCTAAAGACAATTACACTCTTCTATGATATTTACATCCAAGTGTTTAAACTCCATCAACGTGACTAGATCATCACATTTTTTAAATGTTCAGGATTGAATTCCAAGATCCCGGAGCTGAGTTACTAAAACCATTTCTACCACGACCTGTTCTAATTCCTGGTACTGTTAACAGCAAATGAGAATGGGATCGTAATTTATATTTATTTACTGATCTGATTAAAAAAGAACAGAGATAGTGGCATTTTACCCAGTAAGGCCTTATAAATCAGTGTATACCAGTGTTTAAGCCTACGCAAGGTCAATGACGACCAGCCAACGGCGCTGTAGAGATCACAATGTGTTAGACCTTTTTGATTGGTAATGAACCTGAGAATCGCATGATATACTGAATCAAGTGCTCTCAGGGTAGTGGCTGAGGCCTGCATATACTGTATATATAACATCACTAAAATCTAAAACCGCCAGTAATGTACATCGTACCAGCTTCTTCCTGGCCTCCAGAGAAAAACAAGCCTTATGCCGGTAATAAAAACCTATTCTCAGCTTGAGCTTCCATATCGAGTTCTCCACATGAACAGTGAAGCTCAGCTTGTCATTCACCCACACGCCCAAATATTTGTATACTTTGACTTTCTCTATAGAAAGGGGCTCCCAAGTGACGCAGTGAATCTCAGTGCTAGAGGCGTCACTACAGACTGTATCACAACCGGCCGTGTTTGGGAGGCCCACAATTGGCCCAGCATCGTCCGAGTTTGGCCGGTGTAGGCCGTCATTGTAAATAAGAACTTCCGTTGTATGATGTTAAATGTTCTTTGGGCATTTTCAAAAGCTAAAGATAAACTACTACTACTTGAATAAAGAACAGTATTATCTGCATAAAAATGAACATCCGCTGTTTCAATATGATCCCCAATGTTGTTGATACACAAAATGAACAACAGTGGGCCCAAAATAGAACCTTGCGGAACACCTGAACAAAACTCTATGGACTCAGATTTACAACCATCCGCCATTACACATTGTTTACGATTTGATAGGTAATTTATAAACCAATCTAGAGCATGGCCAGTACTTCCACAACATTTTAACCTTTGCACCGACACAGCATGGTCCAAGGTGTCAAATGCCTTCGACAAATCAATAAAAACAGATACACAATGTATCTTCTTGTCAAGAGCACAAACATTTCGGACGCTACCAACGGTACCGACTTCAGACGAGTCTCCTGTGGAGGTCGTAGAGCAAGAGTATCCCCTTTTCATAGAGTGGTCATAATAGTTTCTAGGTCGAACCGTTCGGACAAAATGTTTACGTGAGAAGACCGATTTCCGAGACTTCTCATGGTCTGACAAACACCGCTCTAGGTCTGTCACCTTTCACCACAGATGCAGAAGTGCGACACTGGCGGATGTGGTGGACAGATATCTCTAGCTTAAACTGAAGGATTTCGATGGGGATTTTTGTAAATTATGTAATTTATTGAGGCTTGTGTCAATCATCTTTAGGGGGTTAAATAATTTTTACTTAAGTACTTTACACCACTAAACCTAAAAACGGTATTGGCAGAGAGGAGGACTGTCTTTGTTATTGGTCTATTGAAGTCTACCACCTGGTGATGTCACCAGGCAGGCAAAAAAACAAAACAAGCTGTAATTTCAGTCTCTTCAAACAGTTCTTACACTAAAATGACAATATCATAATTTTCACAATTTCACAGTATTATTCTAACCTCATCATCGAGGTAATTGAGACATGGATTGTGTTCGTGTGCCATTCAGAGGGTGAATGGGCAAGACTAAATATTTATGTGCCTTTGAACGGGCTATGGTAGTAGGTGCCAGGCTCACCGGTTTGTGTCAAGAACTGTAACGTTGCTGGGTTTTTCACACTCAGCAGTTTCCCGTGTATCAAGAATGGTCCACCAAGGTCATCCAGCCAACTTGACACAACTGTGGGAAGCCACAAATTAAATAGATCACAACATTTCCTTTGCAACTTTGGGTAGAAAACCAATAGATTTAGCTCATGGTGAAAATAAATTGTGCGAGCATCCTCACAATTCAAGCCGTCCTCCATGTGTCACGTAACGTAGGGAGTCAGGAAGCAGGTGCAGAAGGAGAGTTTAATAACAATGATGCAAGGCAAACGAAAAAAAACAGGGGAGTCAGGAAGCAGGTGTAGAGAGTTTAATAACAATGATGCAAGGCAAACGAAAAAAACAGGGGAGTCAGGAAGCAGGTGTAGGAGAGTTTAATAACAATGATGCAAGGCAAACGAAAAAAACAGGGGAGTCAGGAAGCAGGTGTAGGAGAGTTTAATAACAATGATGCAAGGCAAACGAAAAAAACAGGGGAGTCAGGAAGCAGGTGTAGGAGAGTTTAATAACAATGATGCAAGGCAAACGAAAAAAACAGGGGAGTCAGGAAGCAGGTGTAGGAGAGTTTAATAACAATGATGCAAGGCAAACGAAAAAAACAGGGGAGTCAGGAAGCAGGTGTAGAGAGTTTAATAACAATGATGCAAGGCAAACGAAAAAAACAGGGGAGTCAGGAAGCAGGTGTAGGAGAGTTTAATAACAATGATGCAAGGCAAACGAAAAAAACAGGGGAGTCAGGAAGCAGGTGTAGGAGAGTTTAATAACAATGATGCAAGGCAAACGAAAAAAACAGGGGAGTCAGGAAGCAGGTGTAGGAGAGTTTAATAACAATGATGCAAGGCAAACGAAAAAAACAGGGGAGTCAGGAAGCAGGTGTAGAGAGTTTAATAACAATGATGCAAGGCAAACGAAAAAAACAGGGGAGTCAGGAAGCAGGTGTAGAGAGTTTAATAACAATGATGCAAGGCAAACGAAAAAAACAGGGGAGTCAGGAAGCAGGTGTAGGAGAGTTTAATAACAATGATGCAAGGCAAACGAAAAAAACAGGGGAGTCAGGAAGCAGGTGTAGGAGAGTTTAATAACAATGATGCAAGGCAAACGAAAAAAACAGGGGAGTCAGGAAGCAGGTGTAGAGAGTTTAATAACAATGATGCAAGGCAAACGAAAAAAACAGGGGAGTCAGGAAGCAGGTGTAGAGAGTTTAATAACAATGATGCAAGGCAAACGAAAAAAACAGGGGAGTCAGGAAGCAGGTGTAGGAGAGTTTAATAACAATGATGCAAGGCAAACGAAAAAAACAGGGGAGTCAGGAAGCAGGTGTAGAGAGTTTAATAACAATGATGCAAGGCAAACGAAAAAAACAGGGGAGTCAGGAAGCAGGTGTAGGAGAGTTTAATAACAATGATGCAAGGCAAACGAAAAAAACAGGGGAGTCAGGAAGCAGGTGTAGGAGAGTTTAATAACAATGATGCAAGGCAAACGAAAAAAACAGGGGCTGCGTACTGAACATTAAAACAAACCCAATGCTGCCTGATGACTGAGGCTACTGAGGGCTAAATAAAGGGAAGGTAATCATGGTGATGAAGTCCAGGTGTGAGTAATAATGGTTGCCAGGGCCGGTGGTTGGTAGACCGGCGACATCAAGCGCTGGAAAGAGGGAGGGGATTAGGCGTGACACCAGTTTGTCCTCATTTGCTTTGGGTGCAATCAATTAGCTTAACTTTTATGAGATCAAATTATATATTAACATATTAAATAATGTTTCAGGAATGCTAATCTTACTGTATCTTTTACTAACTACAGAAACGTTTTCAGAACAATCTGAAATGGTGGATGTCGAAATCCTCTTTCTTTTGCGTTTTGATGTGGAACGCCCCTGTAGTTGGTGATGGAAAATCTACAGTTACACAGTATTTAGTATTTCCTGTGAAAAGTCATATTTGTCACAATAACAATAGGGCAAAGAAGTATTTAATGAGAGGGAGACAAAAACCTCACAAAGGAATTTGTACCAAAAAAAAAACAATTATTCAACTTTATTAGAGTTTTTATCCAGCAACATATTTTTTTAAATTCCAGTTCTTTATCAACAAATAGAAAACAGACTGTGTATACAACAAATCAAACCCCTACAGCACTAAGCATTCACAAGGTATAAATGAACATTGCGGTTTATTCCAGCCAGCATGTCAGACCTGCCCTGCGGCCTTGTGGGTAAAGATGTGCTTGAGTGGCATGATGGCGGATGGCTGGCTGGGGAGTGGTCCTCAGTTAGGGTTGTGCTGTTAATCTCTCCACCTCTCGTTGACAGAACCACACATCTCCACCTCTCTCACTCTCTTTAACATAACGATAAACTCCTATCTATCTATCTATCTATCTATCTATCTATCTATCTATCTATCTATCTATCTATCTATCTATCTATCTATCTATCTATCTATCTATCTATCTATCTATCTATCTATCTATCTATCTATCTATCTATCTATCTATCTATCTGCAAGGTTAGGGTCAATTCCAGTTTCAATAAAGTTGATTACAGCTAAATGAATGAATTTCTATTCATGAACTGAATTCACACCATGAAAATGACTGGATTGAAAGTGGAACTGATCCCAACTCCTGGCTGTCAGGTTGCTATGGAACTGATCCCAACTCCTGGCTGTCAGGTTGCTATGGCAGTACTGTAGATACAGACACTAACTTTCTCTCTCCATCTCTCTCTCTCTCTCTCTCTCTCTTTACTTTCCTCTATGCCGGTACGTCAAGAGAGTGAATCATTTTAACAATATAGTTTGAAGCTGCAGTATATATCTATGTATAATTGTACATATCTATCTATATATATATATATATATATATATATATATATATATCTATATATATATATATATATATATATATATATATATATATATATATATATATAAAATCAATCATAATTATATATATATTTATAATTTCTATTTCTGTATAAAATAATAGCAGGTCGGTTGGAGGGTGCAGAGGGTTTGTGTGTCTCTGTCCCTTCGGTAGTGATGGAAGTATTCTGTACAGGGGGGCCAGTGTTAGTGGCTGCTACTCTCCACCACCATGAGGCCCTATGTTCCAACCCCCAGGCAGCGGACTGACCAATCAGCTCGCTGGGAACCTAGGAAAGTTTAGGGGCTTAGAGGGGCAAAATATGATTCATACAGAGATTCAGGAGTTGATTCTCAAGTTCAACTCCTCGTTGGGTATAAAAGTCTGTTCGTCCGTCCGTTCGTTTGTCTCCAGACTCATTCTCTGGTTATTGAAGGCCTCAATGCCTTCAAGGCTTCATTCTGTTGTTGAAATCATCATGTGCTCTTTGAGTTTCTGTACAATGCTGATTTAGTTGTCGTTAGTTTTTCGCAAGCTACTGTGGTTTATATAGTACCTGTATCGTGGCGGCTTTTGAATAATGTTGTACTTTTTCCCCTACGTTTTACAAAGAAACAGCAAAGTGTAAAAGGCTTATTATCTTAGTTAATCTCGCTCCGTTTTAAAAGGAATAAGACTAAAGAATAGATGAGAATAATGAACAATAATAAAATCTTGATAGAAAGACAAAAGTGTCAGCAGCTCCAGAGAACAAACAGTGGCTCTCCTGTATTAGTGTCTAGGAAGTTCAAATACAGCTCCCTACAATAAACATACCGATCATGGTAGAAAAACTAAAATGCTCAGCCCCAGTTAGGCCATTAAGACAAAATAAATGTCTGATGTTATTAAAACAATTATTTAAAAAAACAAATGATTAACTAAATAATAATAAGAACATTATTCATAATGGTATTTGATAATAATGATATGAAAATAAGAAAAGGTCATCTGAAAACAGAACTCAGAACTGTCGTATAAAAAGTTGTCGTCGTCGTGCTATTGTTTGTTGTTTGTTTTTAAAGCAATCTTTAGGGTGTTTTTTTGTTGTAAATCTGAGTAGTAGACCTCTGGGATTGGTTGAACCTGTCGCTAGGTGACAGTGGCACCTCCCTCCTCCCCTGTGATACGGTAGATATGGCAGGGTCAGGTCAGGTGAGTTGATACAGGTACGGTGGCTGAGATGGGACACTCAGTGCCATGCCAGAGGCTGCTCAGCTCAGAGTGGTTACGTTGCATAGTGGTCAAAGCTCCCCAGGTACTCCAAAGCTGCCCTGTAGCACAGCTGATACTGGTCCTAGAGAGAGAAACGACCAGTCAGTCAATCATATCTTTCTATATATGATACAGCATTACATTACTGTATGTTTTTAACCCTTTCTACTGAGAGGTGCTGCTAGAGTTATGAACCCTTTCTATTGAGAGGTGCTGCTACAGTTATGAACCCTTTCTACTGAGAGGTGCTGCTACAGTTATGAACCCTTTCTACTGAGAGGTGCTGCTACAGTTATGAACCCTTTCTACTGAGAGGTGCTGCTAGAGTTATGAACCCTTTCTACTGAGAGGTGCTGCTAGAGTTATGAACCCTTTCTACTGAGAGGTGCTGCTAGAGTTATGAACCCTTTCTACTGAGAGGTGCTGCTAGAGTTATGAACCCTTTCTACTGAGAGGTGCTGCTAGAGTTATGAACCCTTTCTACTGAGAGGTGCTGCTAGAGTTATGAACCCTTTCTACTGAGAGGTGCTGATACAGTTATGAACCCTTTCTACTGAGAGGTGCTGCTAGAGTTATGAACCCTTTCTATTGAGAGGTGCTGCTAGAGGTATGAACCCTTTCTACTGAGAGGTGCTGCTAGAGTTATGAACCCTTTCTACTGAGAGGTGCTGCTAGAGTTATGAACTCTTTCTACTGAGAGGTGCTGCTAGAGTTATGAACTCTTTCTACTGAGAGGTGCTGCTAGAGTTATGAACTCTTTCTACTGAGAGGTGCTGCTAGAGTTATGAACCCTTTCTACTGAGAGGTGCTGCTAGAGTTATGAACCCTTTCTACTGAGAGGTGCTGCTAGAGTTATACAGTCTGCCTTGGAATTCTTTTGATTTGTTGTTGAGGAGCATTTTCTCCAACAACGGAAGACAACAACAGTACAGTCTAGTCGTCCATACCTCTGTCTGCACCATGGCAGGTCTCTGGGTGCGTAGCGTCTTGACGGTCTGGAAGAGGTCCACCACCCCTTCGTACCTCATCCTCTCCAACACGATACTCAGAGTGATGAAGACCCCTGTCCTGCCCACCCCGGCACTGAGGAAGAGGAGGAACACATGCACGTTACACACGTTACACACCCACAGTATCCTATAGGCTTGGGCGGTATCCACATGTTACACACCCACAGTATCCTATAGGCTTGGGCGGTATACAGATTTTCATACCGTCATACCGTTCTTCTGCCATCGCAGGATTTACGATATTACCGGCATAGCACACAAGGGGGCGCTAAAACGCAAAAAAAGCCCATTGGGCGTCTATTACCAGAATGCTAAGAAAATGAGAACCAGTAATAGCGAAATCACTTAGACGCTGTTAGTTAAATGCTATTGAGCAAAAATTAACATAAACTAATTGCAAAGGCAGGCAAATCCAGCTCATAAAGTTATACAAGCATAGCTAGCAGCTACCAAATGTCTTTTTCGGTGAGTGTGGGCATTTACAAGAGAATGTGAACAAGATAAATTGTGCAAATGAACAAAGTTGTGATGCATGCTTTTCTGAAGGAAGAGTAGCATGTTTACACGAAGCAGAGGGAAGAAGGAATAAAACACTATGTGGGAAGCACAGGGGAAAAAAATAACTCCTCCAGAGCTCTTTGACTTCTGGCAGAAAGCCATTATAAGATATCTGATGGCGAATGTTTAGTAGTGATTTGCATACAAGTGTAACTTCATCACCTCATGTGCGCCGCACAACAGAGACTCACCGATAGATATAGAACGTTATGGACTCTCCAGCTCGCTTTCTCCCGTTGTGCTATTTACATACAAACACGTGATTGGCTCAACTGTTCTGGGGAACTACGATAAGCTTCATAATGTAAAATAATGTGACAGCTGAAATGAAGAACGTGATCTGCTTTATCTCCTAACGTATTGCACAAGTTGGCTGCAGGTATTAACTTTAAAAGTAGCTACAAATATGAACATTTATTGAAAAACTTAAAAGAAATTGTTTTGACGGTATTGAAAAATCATCCCATGGCTATTTCCAAATACCCCGGTATATATGGTACACCGCCCAAGCTGAGAATCCTACTTTTAGGTACTTACTTTACAGAAACTACACGGTGATTCTTGTTTTAATGAATACAAATGCAACACACCAGTCATTCATTGTGTAATTACCATTTTGCCATGTCATTTCTGGCTATTCAGCCAAGTGTCATTACCTGCAGTGAACAGTGATTGGTCCGTCCTGGCCAAACTGCTCCTTGGTTTTATGCACTTGGCCAATGAAATCGATGAATCCTTCCCCGGTTTTTGGCACTCCTTGTTCTGGCCAATCAGTGAACTGGAATTGGCGGATCGTCCTAGATTGGCCATCCTAAGGGAACCAATAGGAGGAGAGTATGTTAGAGCGATAGTCGAGAGGGAACCAATAGGAGGAGAGTATGTTAGAGCGATAGTCGAGAGGGAACCAATAGGAGGAGAGTATGTTAGAGCGATAGTCGAGAGGGAACCAATAGGAGGAGAGTATGTTAGAGCGGTAGTTGAGAGGGAACCAGTCATGTGGTCAGGTGCCACAAAGAGGGACTTAAGGAAATTTGAAATTGTCTCAGAACAGGGCAGCACAGCTGGCCCTTGGCTGTAGACAGAGAGCTAACATTAATAATATATGTCAATCTCTCCTGACTTCATCATTACTTGTATTGATGAGAGGTATTGACAGGTTGAAAGTACCGAGCTGTCGGACACCCTTGCATACCCCACAAGACATGCCACCAGAGGTCTCTTCACAGTCCCCAAGTCCAGAACAGACTATAGGAGGCACACAGTACTACATAGAGCCATGACTACAAGGAACTCTATTCCACATCAAGTAACTGATGCAAGCAGTAGAATCAGATTTAAAAATCAGATACAAATACACCTTATGGAACAGCAGGGACTGTGAAGCAACACAAACATAGGTACATACACACACGTACACATGGATTTTGTGTTGTTGAAGTCTGAAGTTTACATACACCTTAGCCAAATACATTTAAACTCAGTTTTTCACAATTCCTGACATTTAATCCTAGTAAAAATTCCCTGTCTTAGGTCAGTTAGGATCACCACTTTATTTTAAGAATGTGAAATGTCAGAATAATAGTAGAGAGAATGATTTATTTAAGCTTTTATTTCTTTCATCACATTCCCAGTGGGTCAGAAGTTTACATACACTCAATTAGTATTTGGTAACATTGCCTTTAAATTGTTTAACTTGGGTCAAACGTTCGGGTAGCCTTCCACAAGCTTCCCACAATAAGTTGGGTGAATTTTGGCCCAAAACTGGTGTAACTGAGTCAGGTTTGTAGGCCTCCTTGGTCGAACACGCTTTTTCAGTTCTGCCTACAAATTTTCTATAGGATTGAGGTCAGGGCTTTGTGATGGCCACTCCAATACCTTGACTTGGGGTCATTGTCCATTTGGAAGACCCATTTGCGACCAAGTTTTAACTTCCTGACTGATGTCTTGAGATGTTGCTTCAATATATCCACATAATTTTCCATCCTCATGATACAATCTATTTTGTGAAGTGCACCAGTCCATCCTGCAGCAAAGCACCCCCACAACATGATGCTGCCACCCCCATGATTCACGGTCGGGATGGTGTTCTTTGGCTTGCAAGCCTCCCCCTTTCTCCTCCAAACATAACGATGGTCATTATGGCCAAACAGTTATATTTTTGTTATATCAGACCAGAGGACATTTCTCCAAAAAGTACGATCTTTGTCCCCATGTGCAGTTGCAAACCGCTGACGCAAACACAGCACGTGACGTCATCCACTCTGTTATCGCGAGGTTACAGACAGCGCATCCCAGTGCTTTCTTTGCCATTTCGAGGGATTTTAACCATGCATCTCTCTCTTCAACGCTGCCCACGTTCAAACAGTTCGTGAAGTGCTAATGTGAAGGACGCATACAACTCCACTGCACTCCCTCCCCTCGGTAGATCGGATCACAACCTTGTCCACCTCACTCCACTCTACAGGCCTTTGGTCCAACAGCAGCCTGCGACCACTAGGACCATTAGGAGATGGTCCCCGGAGGCAAATGAGGCCCTACAGGACTGCTTTGAAACAACAGACTGGGATGTGCTCTGTGAGGCTCATGGGGAGGACATCGATGGACTTACTGACTGCATAATGGACTATATACATTTTTGTGTAGACAACACTGTACCCACCAGGAAGGTACGCTGTTTTCCAAATAATAAACCCTGGGTCACAAGCGACCTGAAGGCCCTGCTGAATGGGAAGAAGAGGGCCTTCAAGGAGAGGGACAAGGACAAATTGAAATGCGTCCAGAGGGAGCTGAATGCTGAGGGGAAGAGAGGGTATAAGGAGAAGATGGAGGACAAGCTGAGGCAGAGCCAGGTGAGAGAGGTGTGGAAGGGTGTGAGAAATATCACTGGCTTCAAAAAGTCAAACAGTGGGCAGACGGAGGGGACCCAGGACACAGCCAAAGAGCTGAACCAATTTTATAACAGGTTCGATACTGGCCCTGTTCATCTCCCCTCCAGCTCCCCAGGCCACACACCCTCACGGCTGTCCCACCCACACTTTGCTCACAACACCTCTGCTGAGACAGTGATCCCACCTCCACCCCTGCTCCCTCTGGACTGATCCTCAACACCCCCCTTCCCCCCACCTCCCCACCTGGGCTGGCTTTCACCACCAACCAAGTGAAGAGAGAGCTGGAAAGACTACATCAGTGGAAAGTGGCGGGCCCTGATGGCATCAGCCCAAGGGTGCTTAGGTTTTGTGATGACCAACTGTGTGGAATACTCCAGCGCCGCTTCAACCTTAGCCTGAGCCTAGAAAGGGTTCCTGTGCTGTGGAAAACATCCTGCTTGGTCCCAGTGCCCAAGAAGGCGCACCCCACTGTCCTGAATGACTTCAGACCTGTAGCGCTAACATCCCACATCATGAAGACCCTGGAAAGGTTAGTCCTCGCTCACCTCAGACCCCTGGTGTGTACATCACTGGACCCCCGGCAGTTCGCATACCAATGCAGCATCGGGGTGGATGATGCAATCATCTACCTTCTGCAGAGGGCCTACTCTCACCTGGACAACGCAGGTTGCACTGTGAGGGTTATGTTTTTTGACTTCTCCAGTGCCTTCAATAGCATTCACTCCCTGCTACTGGTTGAGAAGATGAAGAGGATGAAAGTGGAAGCACCCTTAGTCTCCTGGGTCACGGACTACCTGACCGGTAGGCCACAATTTGTGCGACTACAGAGCTGTGTGTCAGAACGGGCAGTGAGCAACACAGGGCCCCCCCAGGGAATGGTCCTGTCCCCCTTCCTGTTCACCCTCTACACCTCGGACTTCAGATATAACTCTGAAACATGCCACCTACAGAAGTTCTCGGATGACTCCGCAATTGTAGGGTGCATCAGGGGTGGGCAGGAGGAGGAGTACAGGAGCACAATCAGTGACTTTGTGTTGTGGTGTGAGCAGAACTACCTTCAGCTCAACATCAGCAAAACAAAGGAGATGGTGGTGGACTTCAGGAGAACCAAGGCACAACTGACTGCAGTCCCTATAAAGGGGATGGATGTGGAAATGGTTGAGTCATACAAGTTCCTGGGAGTCCATATGGACAATAGGCTGGAATGGGCTGGTAACACCGGGGCCCTGTACAAAAAGGGCCAGAGCCGACTCTACTTTCTGAGGAGGCACAGGTCCTTCAATGTGTGCAGTAAACTACTGCATACCTTCTACCAGTCTGTGGTGGCCAGTGCCATCTTTTTTGCAGTGGTGTGCTGGGGAGCTAACATAAAAGCTGGTGATGCTTCTCGGGTTTATAAGCTGATCAGGAAGGCTAGCTCTGTCCTGGGGATGAGCCTTGACACTCTAGAGGAGGTGGCGGAGTGACGGATCCTGGCCAAACTGCTGGCCATCAAGGACAACGTCACCCACCCTCTGCATGCTATGGTTATGACGCAGAGGAGCACCTTCAGTCACAGACTGATCCCACCACGGTGTGCCAGAGAGCGCTACAGGAGGTCCTTCCTGCCGGCGGCTATTAGACTTTATAATGCCTCACCAGGGTTCCGTGCCGTCGGCAACACAGACCTGGAACTGTTGGGGTGTTAGGACCTAGTTTAACAATTAGGCATCCATCCGTGAGTAACTCTGGTCCGTCAGCACTCATTCACCCAGGACTTATTTATTCATTCAGGTCTGTATAAACATATTCATGTACTGTTGTTATATCATATCACGTGCAATATTGCAAGTAATTCTTGGACTTAACTTACGTAGTCATTCACTCAGGACTGCATATTAGTATCCTGTCAGTTGCATCTTTTTTCATTGCTTTTAGTATATCGAATGTGCAATATGAGCAGTTATCTGTAATTAAACCCTGTGCACTAAGGACTAAGGACTTAAGGGAATTACTATTATTACCCCAAATTATATCATACACACATTTAGTTATTTAAGTATCTCTTCCTGTCATTTACCTGTACAGTTAATGTAACCATGCAAAATATTCACTTACCTGTAAATTTTATCAGTATGTCTATTAAGTAAACTATTATTACCCTCACTCATATCATATGCATTTTTAGCTATTGAAGTATTTCTCTGCCATCGACCTGTATAGTTAACCATCCAACATCCACCAATGTATAGTGTACATATTCAGCCAACCACACATACTATGCAATGTCTTTTATAGCTTTTTTGCACTCCAGACTTCTTGTATTTCTATACTTTTTCATACTGCTGCTCTATGTATCATGTACCGTGTATCTGTCTTTTGTGTATTTTCGTTCTGGCATTTTGCATCTGCCCTGTGTTTTGTTGTAGCTGCTTGACAATGAAATTTCCCCCTCGGGGATCAATAAAGTATCCATCCATCCATCCATCCATCCATCCATCCATCCATCCATCCATCCATCCATCCATCCATCCATCCATCCATCCATCCATCCATCCATCTATCTATCTATCTCATTAATTCACTCCCTCACTCCCTTCTTTCCATCTCAGGATTTAGACCAGAGAAACCTCTGCATCATAGGACAGTCCCAGGGATGTGATCTATCTCACTGGTTCACACAGTACACTCACCCTGGCGTCGGTGACTTTGAACTCTCGGAGGATGTACTGGGGCATGTTGTACTCGGCCATGGGGTCCACCACAAAGTACTGGTACCTGGCTGAGCGCTCCGCTGGCCAGTACTGGTGACACTTCTCCTGTTGGGGGATAGACAACCAGGGTTAGAACAGGGTTGGAACAGGGTTAGAACATGGTGTTTGTGTGATTTTGTACTGTATCTGTGTTCATCTTACCCGTCCCATCTCTCGGAGTTTGGTGAGCATCACTACGATGGTAGAGTTGTGTTCCCACAGCATCCTCCAGAAGTCTTCAGTGGTTTCAGCCAGAGGGCCCTGGGTGGCCAGGTAACCCTTCTGTTGTCTGGAGAGACACAGTGGAGGGCCCATCAGGACACAGTTACAGCAAACCCACACAACTAACTCAACTGACAAGTTCTGCTGACTGGCTATAGGTGGCAGTAGAGTGCCATGCAAAACAGGATGAAGCACGCTGAAAGAGTGAAGGTGCTGCAGGCTAGGCAATAATGTGTAACCATGACATTAGAGTGATGCTCTGGGCCCCACTCCTCACACAAAGAAAGGAACAGAACGACAGAGCAGAGCAGAGCAGAGGAGAGGGGGATGAGAGGAGAGCAGAGGGGAAAGAGGAGAGGAGAGGGAGAGAGAATGGGAGAGGAGAGGGGGATGAGAGAAGAGGATGGGATGGAAGAGGAGAGGGAGCGCCATAGAGCTCTGGTCAAAAGTGTACTATATATATCTGTGGAATAAAGACAGATACAAAGATTTATGTGAAAGGCTAATATTGGCCACGAGACTTAATTACTAAATACTGCTGCTGCCGCACACAATAACAACAATAACAACAACAACAACAACAACAACAACAACAACAGGTCCCTGTACTGAGCAGCTGAAGACTCAACTACAGGTCCCTGTACTGAGCAGCTGAAGACTCAACTACAGGTCCCTGTACTGAGCAGCTGAAGACTCAACTACAGGTCCCTGTACTGAGCAGCTGAAGACTCAACTACAGGTCCCTGTACTGAGCAGCTGAAGTCTCAACTACAGGTCCCTGTACTGAGCAGCTGAAGACTCAACTACAGGTCCCTGTACTGAGCAGCTGAAGACTCAACTACAGGTCCCTGTACTGAGCAGCTGAAGACTCAACTACAGGTCCCTGTACTGAGCAGCTGAAGACTCAACTACACGTCCCTGTACTGAGCAGCTGAAGACTCAACTACAGGTCCCTGTACTGAGCAGCTGAAGACTCAACTACAGGTCCCTGTACTGAGCAGCTGAAGACTCAACTACACGTCCCTGTACTGAGCAGCTGAAGTCTCAACTACAGGTCCCTGTACTGAGCAGCTGAAGACTCAACTACAGGTCCCTGTACTGAGCAGCTGAAGACTCAACTACAGGTCCCTGTACTGAGCAGCTGAAGACTCAACTACACGTCCCTGTACTGAGCAGCTGAAGACTCAACTACAGGTCCCTGTACTGAGCAGCTGAAGACTCAACTACAGGTCCCTGTACTGAGCAGCTGAAGACTCAACTACAGGTCCCTGTACTGAGCAGCTGAAGACTCAACTACAGGTCCCTGTACTGAGCAGCTGAAGACTCAACTACAGGTCCCTGTACTGAGCAGCTGAAGACTCAACTACACGTCCCTGTACTGAGCAGCTGAAGACTCAAAGAATAGCAGTCAGAGAAAATATCCATCTAGAACACGCAATGTTGTTAATGGGAGTGGTTGTCATTAAGGTATTTACATAATGACAAAGCAGTCTGCGTCTCTAGGGAACAGGTTTCATTAACACAGAATAGTAAGACAAACAGGCTGTGTGTTAAAGTTTATGGGATGAATGTAGAGCAGGCAGAAGCTGTGTGACTGAGCCTCCCTCCCTGTACAGACCACATTACATATCACACTCACAATCCTCTCCTCTCCTCTCCTCTCCTCTCCTCTCCTCCTC
>CM042382.1:5075772-5110690 GCA_023634145.1 Thymallus thymallus
CGCAGAGCTGGCTAACACACACAGCAGAGTCTGCAGGAGAGATGGGAGTGGAGAGGCGTGACTGGCTCAGTGCTGGACCTGGCAACTCTCACACCACAGATGGACAACACATGAGAGAGTGGACAGACTTGGTGTTGCTGTGTGTCTGTGTGTGGTGGTCAGAATGCCTGGGCTTGAACGGCAAGGCTGTAGTCCCACAATCACCATCGCCCCCCCCTCTCCTTCTATCATTGGAAGAGCTATAGAGCACTGTAGATAATGTGGGTGTGTAACGTTGGTCTCTTCATCTAGCTAGCAGGAGAGACAGAGAGACAGACAGAGAGAGAGAGGACACCAGCTGTTTGTATTAGTGATCATTATCCCCACTTGAAACATGACAGGTCATAAAGACATTAATTAGGGTAGTAACACCCAGGAAGCAGAGAGAAAACATCTACATCAGCTGTCATGTAGTGGGCTGGATCCTTGACTTTCTAACCAACAGACCCCATACAGTGAGTGTGAATGGGTGCCTGTCATGGGAGCTGTCATCATCAACAGGCTCCTCCCAGGGGTGTGTCCTCCCCACTCCTCTATATACTGTACACTGTCATCATCAACAGGCTCCTCCCAGGGGTGTGTCCTCCCCACTCCTCTATATCCTGTACACTGTCATCATCAACAGGCTCCTCCCAGGGGTGTGTCCTCTCCACTCCTCTATATCCTGTACACTGTCATTATCATCAGGCTCCTCCCAGGGGTGTGTCCTCTCCACTCCTCTATATCCTGTACACTGTCATTATCATCAGGCTCCTCCCAGGGGTGTGTCCTCTCCACTCCACTATATCCTGTACACTGTCATTATCATCAGGCTCCTCCCAGGGGTGTGTCCTCCCCACTCCTTTATATCTTGTACACTGATAATTGTCGTAGCCAGTACGAGAACGCACACATCTTGAAGTTTGTGGACTACTCTGTAATAGTCCGTTTCCTTCATGCTGTTGAAACTGCCCATGGTACTATTGTTGATGGTGGATTCTTACAACTAAATATGACCGAAACCAAAGATACACTATATACAGTTGAAGTCGGAAGTTTACATACACCTTAGCCATTTAAACTCAGTTTTTCACAATTCCTGACATTTAATCCTAGTAAAATTCCCAGTCTTAGGTCAGTTAGGATCACCACTTTATTTTAAGAATGTGAAATGTCAGAATAATAGTAGAGAGAATTATTTATTTAAGCTTTTATTTCTTTCATCACATTCCCAGTGGGTCAGAAGTTTACATACACTCAATTAGTATTTGGTAGCATTGCCTTTAAATTGTTTAACTTGGGTCAAACGTCTCAGGTAGCCTTCCACAAGCTTCCCACAATAAGTTGGGTGAATTTTGGCCCATTCCTCCTGACAGAACTGGTGTAACTGAGTCAGGTTTGTAGGCCTCCTTGCTCATACACACTTTTTCAGTTCTGCCCACAAATGTTCTATAGGATTGAGGTCAGGGCTTTGTGGTGGCCTCTCCAATACCTTGACTTTGTTGTCCTTAAGCCATTTTTCCACAACTTTGGAAGTATGCTTGGGGTCATTATCTATTTGGAAGACCCATTTGCGATCAAGCTTTAAATGAAATAATCTGTCTGTAAACAATTGTTGGAAAAATTACTTGTGTCATGCACAAAGTAGATGTCCTAACCGACTTGCCAAAACTATAGTTTATTATCATGAAATCTGTGGAGTGGTTGAAAAATTAGTCTTAATAACTTCAACCTAAGTGTATGTTAACTTCCGACTTCAACTGTATATACACAGAAGTATTCTAGAATATTCTGTTCTTCTAACGTTGTGGCAGTTTGGAGAGGGCCCTTTCCTGCATTAGCATGAGATCGGTGTGAAAGAACTTGACTGGCCTGTACAGAGCCCTGACCCCAACCCCATTGAAAACCTTTGGGATGAATTGAAATGTTGACTACGAGCCAGGCCTAATCAGTGCCCGACCTCACTAATGCTCTTGTGGCTGAATGGAAGCAAGTCCATGCAGCAGTATTCAAACATCTAGTGGAAAACCTTCCCAGAAGAGTGAAGGCTGTTATAGCAGCAAAGGGGGGACCAACTCCATATTAATGCCCATGATCTTGGAATGAGATGTTCGAGCAGGTGTCCACATACTTTTGTTAATGTAGTACACTTTAAACCAACATCGACACTATCATTAATATGGTTCTTTAATAATTATGCATAATACTTGTTGGATGTTTATTTGGTGTCCGGTAGATTAGTTACGTCATGATATTTTCACACATCATCATCTAATCCAGGAAGGAATGTTCTGAATGACAGTCAAGTGAAGAACAGCTGTTGTGATAGCACATGCGACGCAACAACAGCTCTAAGTGATGGAAAGAAGGTGTTTGTGAGGAATGTCAAGAATATTTGAGTGTATCATTCGTTATTAAGGTGAAGACGGTTGTGCCTGGATCCACGTTGGATCTAATATCCCTAGCGAATTGATGTTGAACATCTGTTTCAGTAGTTACTATGGTACACTGAAGTATAATTACAAGTATTCCATAAGTGTCAAAGGCTTTCATTGAGTTTATGCAAAGAGTCAATATTTACAGTGTTGACCCTTCTTTTTCAAGACCTCTGCAATCCGCCCTGGCATGCTGTCAATTAACTTCTGGGCCACATCCTGACTGATGGCAGGCCATTCTTGCATAATCAATGCTTGGAGTTTGTCAGAAGTTGTGGGTTTTTGTTTGTCCACCCGCCTCTTGAGGATCGACCACAAGTTCTCAATGGGATTAAGGTCTGGGGAGTTTCCTGAACATGGACCCAAAATGTCGATGTTTTGTTCCCCGAGCCACTTAGTTATCACTTTTGAAGAAGGGCCAGCCATGTCTATTTATTTGTTGCCCCCACCCCATCAAAGTTGTCCATCCCTGATCTACACTGTTCAATCACATTAGGAGGAAGGAGGGACCAATGAGGTAACAGATCTGAAACATTTCCATTGTCACTGCCCAATCACAGAAGTAGTGGCTCCACCTCAACATCTGATAGGCTGGGTAAAATCCTCCGTTAGGAATGTATTGGGTAACACTTGCTTACACCTATCCAATACTTTCTGATCTACGCGTCTAGAGGTCCAGGGGTCTTTTTTTTTATTAATAGGGGCTCCCAAGTGGCGCAGTGGTCTAAGACACTGCATCTCAGTGCTAGAGGGCCCTACAACCTGGTTTGAATCCAGACTGTATCACAACTGGCTGTGATTGGAAGTCCCATAGGGTGGCGCAAAATTGACCCAGCGTCGTCCGAGTTTGGCCAGTGTAGGCCGTCAATGTAAATAAGAATTTGTTCTTAACTGACTTGCCTAGGTAAATAAAGGTTAAATAAAAAATATTACCTTAAACTCCAGCTCCATGGAGGTGACGGTCTCCCCTGTGGGCGGCTGGGTGAGTTTCTGGATGTGTGCGTACAGGTTGCGTGCGGGAACCTCAGTGAGGCCACAGGTGGCTGCCTCTAGCAGGGCCTCGTGGATAAAGACATACTGGTCCTCAGTCTGCACCATGTAGTTCCGCTGAGCTCTCATACATGTCACATGGCCATAGATATCCACTGACTTCTCATGCTTCATACGCTCCAGCATGGCCTCGATCACGATCAGGCAGCCTGTTCTACCCACGCCCGCACTAAGGAGGGAGAGGAGGGAGGAGAGAGGGAGAGGAGGGAGGAGAGAGGGAGAGGTTAACATTACATGATCAGGCAGCCTGTTCTACCCACGTCTGCTTTAAGCACTTCAAGCCTATAGAAAATGTGTGGACAGAACTGAAAAAGTGTGTACGAGCAAGGAGGCCTACAAACCTGACTCAGTTACACCAGTTCTGTCAGGAGGAATGGACCAAAATTCACCCAACTTATTGTGGGAAGCTTGTGGAAGGCTACCCGAAACGTTTGACCCAAGTTAAACAATTTAAAGGCAATGTTACCAAATACTAATTGAGTGCATGTAAACTTCTGACCCACTGGGAATGTGATGAAAGAAATAAAAGCTGAAATATTTCATTTTCTCTGTACTATTATTCTTACATTTCACATTCTTAAAATAAAGTGGTGATCCTAACTGACCTAAGACAGGGAATTTTTACTAGGATTAAATGTCAGGAATTTTGAAAAACTGATGTGTAAAGGTGTATGTAAACTTCTGACTTCAACTGTACCAGTCAACAGTCTGGACACACCTACTCATTCCAGGTAGTTTTTTTTTTTGTTACTAATTTCTACATTGTAGAATAAAAGTGAAGACATGAAAACTATGAAATAACACATGGAATCATGTAGTAACCAAAAAAGTGTTAAACAAATCAAAATATATTGTATATATTAGTCATCCTTTGCCTTGATGACAGCTTGTCCAAACGTTTGACTGGTACTGTATATATTTCTTTTAAATATATATTTCAAGTGGTTTAAAAAAAAAAAAAAATCAAACAGTTAAATGATCCTTGGTATGACCTTCTTAAAACAATTCCATATGTAGACCCCCCCCCCCCCCCCCCTTAGACTGTAGATGGTTAATACAGTACTGCTGTATAGCCTACCTGCAGTGTACCACCATGGGCCCAGCGTCTGGGGGGTTGCAGGCTTTGACCCGTCGTAGGAAGGCCAGGATGGGGGTGGGGTACTCTGGTACCCCATGATCCGGCCAGGCCATGAACTGGAACTGACGAATCTCACGCTTCTCACTGGAACCATTCTGGAGGAGGAGAGAACCCGGAGAGAGTTAACCAAGGTACTGAGTCTGTCTGGAGGAGGAGAGAACCTGGAGAGGGTCAACCAAGGTACTGAGTCTGTCTGGAGGTGGAGAGAACCTGGAGAGGGTCAACCAAGGTACTGAGTCTGTCTGGAGGTGGAGAGAACCTGGAGAGGGTCAACCAAGATACTGAGTCTGTCTGGAGGTGGAGAGAACCTGGAGAGGGTCAACCAAGGTACTGAGTCTGTCTGGAGGTGGAGAGAACCTGGAGAGGGTCAACCAAGGTACTGAGTCTGTCTGGAGGAGGAGAGAACCCGGAGAGAGTGGGTGTGTGTTTGTAGGAGGGAGAGACAGAGAGAGTCATCGAAGGGAACAACATTGTTTATGGTCTTTACTATGGTGTGTGTGCTCACGTGCGGGGTTAGAAATGAAAATGAAAGCTTCCCACTGGTCTGAGAGTTGAGTTAGTAGAAATATACGTTGTGATGGAGGGATGGAATGGAATGATGATAGAATAAAACAGACAGGTGCTTCCATTCACTACGGATAGAGAGAGAGAGAGAGAGAGAGAGAGAGAGAGAGAGAGAGTCCTTACCTTGTAGAGGGCGAAGGTGCGTACGCTGTAGGTAGCCAGCTCCACAGTATCCAACATGCTGACCTGTATCATACCATAGGTCTCTGTCCCTCTGACTGGCCAGTACTGGTCACACTTCACCTGGTAGAGGCGGAAGGACATAATCAGTAGGGTCCAGAGTTTGACCTGGTCTGAAACAATTCATGGTCCTCTAAATATCTTGCACTAGGGGTACAGGGCCCAGTTGCATATAATACAGCTTAAAGAAAGTTTCCCCCTTTAATGAAGTGAAAAAGTTAAAAGGTGCCAAAGAGGTCCCTTAAGTGATTCATTCATTATGGATATAAATGTAAACAGCATTCATTAATTATGGATATAAATGTAAACAGCATTCATTCATTATGGATATAAATGTAAACAGCATTCATTAATTATGGATATAAATGTAAACAGCATTCATTCATTATGGATATAAATGTAAACAGCATTCATTCATTATGGATATAAATGTAAACAGCATTCATTCATTATGGATATAAATGTCAACAGCATTCATTAATTATGGATATAATTGTAAACAGCATTCATTAATTATGGATATAATTGTAAACAGCATTCATTCATTATGGATATAAATGTCAACAGCATTCATTCATTATGGATATAAATGTAAACAGCATTCATTAATTATGGATATAATTGTAAACAGCATTCATTAATTATGGATATAATTGTAAACAGCATTCATTAATTATGGATATAATTGTAAACATCATTCATTAATTATGGATATAAATGTCAACAACATTTGTGGAGGTGAATGTTGCTTCCCTCTGCCCTGGTTTCAAAAGGACAACATCCACCAGCTAGCTAGCTAAGTAGCTAATCAAGGTGCACAGTCCATGGCTACAAATGTGTTATATTATTTTCTGAATCAATTTGTTTCTCCTGTCTTGAAAGTAGAAGTTATATTTTGCGATCTCCCAAAATAAATGCGATCTCTTTGATGAGATGTTCAGTCAGTGAATCAGGTCATCTCCATGGTAACCAAACGACCTAAAAACCCTTTGTGCAACACCTTTAATCAATTCCCTTAGGTAAGGGGAAATTATTCCTTAAGGTAAAAACCCTTAAGGGAAACACTTAAGATGTTTTATGTAACCCAGAGTTTTTTTAGGGCCCAGAGTTTTAACTGGTCTGGAACACCTCATGGTCATCTAACTATCTTAAACTGGGGTTCCAGAGTTTTTCCTAGTCAGGTCGTGTTGACCAGGGAAAACTTCTGGTCCAGTGAGACATGTCATCAATGCACAACAATGAGGTACACTGGTGGACACGGTATAAGGCATCGCAGTAACAGACAGTCCAAAGCCTCATGGCATACCAGCTCCACTATCCCTCTGTGGAACAGGCTGAACATTCTAAACAGACAGCTCCACTATCCCTCTGTGGAACAGGCTGAACATTCTAAACAGACAGCTCCACTATCCCTCTGTGGAACAGGCTGAACATTCTAAACAGACAGCTCCACTATCACTCTGTGGAACAGGCTGAACATTCTAAACAGACAGCTCCACTATCCCTCTGTGGAACAGGCTGAACATTCTAAACAGACAGCTCCACTATCCCTCTGTGGAACAGGCTGAACATTCTAAACAGACAGCTCCACTATCCCTCTGTGGAACAGGCTGAACATTCTAAACAGACAGCTCCACTATCACTCTGTGGAACAGGCTGAACATTCTAAACAGACAGCTCCACTATCCCTCTGTGGAACAGGCTGAACATTCTAAACAGACAGCTCCACTATCCCTCTGTGGAACAGGCTGAACATTCTAAACAGACAGCTCCACTATCCCTCTGTGGAACAGGCTGAACATTCTAAACAGACAGCTCCACTATCCCTCTGTGGAACAGGCTGAACATTCTAAACAGACAGCTCCACTATCACTCTGTGGAACAGGCTGAACATTCTAAACAGACAGCTCCACTATCCCTCTGTGGAACAGGCTGAACATTCTAAACAGACAGCTCCACTATCACTCTGTGGAACAGGCTGAACATTCTAAACAGACAGCTCCACTATCCCTCTGTGGAACAGGCTGAACATTCTAAACAGACAGCTCCACTATCCCTCTGTGGAACAGGCTGAACATTCTAAACAGACAGCTCCACTATCCCTCTGTGGAACAGGCTGAACATTCTAAACAGACAGCTCCACTATCACTCTGTGGAACAGGCTGAACATTCTAAACAGACAGCTCCACTATCCCTCTGTGGAACAGGCTGAACATTCTAAACAGACAGCTCCACTATCCCTCTGTGGAACAGGCTGAACATTCTAAACAGACAGCTCCACTATCCCTCTGTGGAACAGGCTGAACATTCTAAACAGACAGCTCCACTATCCCTCTGTGGAACAGGCTGAACATTCTAAACAGACAGCTCCACTATCACTCTGTGGAACAGGCTGAACATTCTAAACAGACAGCTCCACTATCCCTCTGTGGAACAGGCTGAACATTCTAAACGGTTATTATCAGCTATCTAATAGCTGGCTAGATCATCGTTATCCTTCGTTTATGTTTGCTTCTGAGACCATTTGTGGAAAATGTCTGCTACCCACTACCCATAATGCTGTTCTGGAATGCAGGGTTTGGACATAATGTAATGTGTTCCAAAATGGCATCCTATTCCCTATATAGTGGATTTTGTATTGTAGATATGTCGTAGTAGAGTGGGCCTGAGGGAACACACTTAATGTGTTGTGACAATTATGACATTTTATGTCATGTAATGTTTTAAATTGCTATATAACTGCCTTAATGTTGCTGGACCCCAGGAAGAGTAGCTGCTGCCTTGGCAGGAACTAATGGGGATCCTTAATAAACCCCAGGAAGAGTAGCTGCTGACTTGGCAGGAACTAATGGGGATCCTTAATAAACCCCAGGAAGAGTAGCTGCTGCCTTGGCAGGAACTAATGGGGATCCTTAATAAACCCCAGGAAGAGTAGCTGCTGACTTGGCAGGAACTAATGGGGATCCTTAATAAACCCCAGGAAGAGTAGCTGCTGCCTTGGCAGGAACTAATGGGGATCCTTAATAAACCCCAGGAAGAGTAGCTGCTGCCTTGGCAGGAACTAATAGGGATCCTTACAATTATAAACTGGGTGCTTTGAGCCCTGAATTCTATCAGATCGTATACCGCGGGTATAACAAAACGTTTAGTTTTACTGCTCTAGTTACGTTGGTAACCATGACTCTGCGTTGCGTCGTGTCTAAGAACAGCCCTTAGCCGTGGTATATACCCCCTGAGGTGCCTTACTGCTATTACAAACTGGTTACCAACGTAAGTAGAGCAGTAAAAATACATGTTTTGTCATACCCATGATGTATACGGTGTGATATACCCCGGCTGTCAGCCAATCACCATTCAAGGCTCAAACCACCCAGTTAATAATTGATTGTAAATAAAGTTATACTTGACAATAGCACATTCATAATCTATACTGTATATCCTATTGCATAGTGTATTACTTCTAGAAAGTTCTCCCATTTCCACAGAGGAACTCTAGAGCTCTGTCAGAGTGACCATCGGGTTCTTGGTCAGCTTTCTGACCAAGACCCTTCTCCCCCAATTGCTCAGTTTGGCCGGGCGACCAGCTCTAGGAAGAGTCTTGGGGGTTCCAAACATCTTCCATTTAAGAACGATGCTACAGACATGTTTTGGTACCCTTACCCAGATCTGTGCCTCGACACAATCCTGTCTCGGAGCTCTACAGACAGTTGCTTCGACCTCATGGCTTGGGTTTTGCTCTGACATGCACTGTCAACTGTGGGACCTTACATAGATAGGTGTGTGCCTTTCCAAATCATGTCCAATCAATTGAATTTACCACAGGTGGACTCCAATCAAGTTGTAGAAATATCTCAAGAATGACCATAGCAAAAGGTCTGAATACTTATGTAGATTTTTATGTATACATTTGCTAAAATAAAATTATGACAACATGTCATAACTTTTATATATATATCCCCTTACCCGTCCCTGCCATCTACCACAATATATATATATATATATATTGTGGTAGATGGCAGGGAGGGGTAAGGGGAGTGGTGATTGATAGTAGATACAGTTGAAGTCGGAAGTTTACATACACATTTTTCAACCACTCCACATATTTAATGTTAACAAACTATAGTTTTTGCAAGTCAGTTAGGACATCTACTTTGTGCATGACACAAGTAATTCTTCCAACAATTGTTTACAGACAGATTATTTCACTTATAATTCACTATATCACAATTCCAGTGGGTCAGAAGTTTACATACACTAAGTTGACTGTGCCTTTTTAAACCGCTTGGAAAATTCCAGAAAATGATGTCATGGCTTTAGAAGCTTCTGATAGGCTAATTGACATAATTTGAGTCAATTGGAGTTGTACCTGTGGATGTATTTCAAGGCCTACCTTCAAACTCAGTGCCTCTTTGCTCGACATCATGGAAAAATCTAAATAAATCAGCCAAGACCTCAGAAAACAAATTGTAGACCTCCACAAGTCTGGTTCATCCTTGGGAGCAATTTCCAAATTCCTGAAGCGTTTGGACGACGCGTTCTGTCGTCCATTCTATTGGCATAGTTGCTATCGAAATGGACTGGACGTCTGTTATAAGCAAAAAAGGTTGCTATGGAGGCTAGCTCCTTCTCCTTTGGTAGTTAGCCAACTAAAGCTAACACACGATCACATCAAGCAGCTGGAATGACAGCATACTATGTGCATTTCTGTTTGTTTTACCTTAGTTTCCATATTGCCGTTTCTTTGGATATATCCATTATAATGAACTGGCTCAGAGAAGCTGTCCGATTCATCACGTTCATATGCATGGCACGGCAGCAAGATTTAGACAAACCCCAACTGTTGCAAACATTTGGGGTTTAAAAGCATGGTGAAATAATGTCTAGAATTGCCTGGCTGGGTTGTGGGACAGTGGATGCACATGGATAATTAAAATGGAACTGTTAACAGATATTACCCAGGGATTTTTTTGAATAACTCCCTGTTATCAATTTAGGATCCAAACAAGCAATTTCATAAATACTAGTTGAACTCCAGGTCTGCTTTATACACCATGACATAACTGATTTAGAAGACCAGAAACAACCTTATCACGTACACTGACAGTCTGAGACAGTCCACATTATCTTCAATGTGCCATTCAGATCCAATCTTCTTCAGAGCATAGCGAGAACAGACAGACCAGACAGACAGTGGGCGCGTCCCAAATGGCACCCTACTTAAAGTAGTGCACAATAATAGGGTGCCATTTGGGACGGGCCAAGACAGTGCATGTTGTTGTCTCCACACATAAGGTCAAAGTAAATGGAAAGCGTGTTGAAATGGCGACTTGTTAAAGGCTACTAGGACACGCTCTCTCATCGATTTGGGATACATGAAGAGGGAGGGAGGGAGGGAGGGAGGGGGAGGGAGGGAGGAAGGGAGGGAGGGGGAGGAAGGAGGTAGGGAGGTAGCAACAGTACTGCTATCTCAACCAGACTGAAACTGTGTAGATAACTGCTGACATTTGTATGCAGTACTAGAGAGAAGATACCTCTCTTTTCTCCTATAACTACTTTCTCCTGTAATGGACATTTCCCTGGCTCTCAGTCCAGACAGAGACCATGTAATGGACATTTCCCTGGCTCTCAGTCCAGACAGAGACCATGTAATGGATATTTCCCTGGCTCAGTCCAAACAGAGACCACGTGTCTCTCAGTCCAAACAGAGACCATGTGTCTCTCAGTCTCAGAGGATGTAAACAACAAGCCAGTCACCTCGGTCCTCCATCTCTGTTCCCACACTGCCACAAACCGACCCACCTCAGTCCTCCATCTCTGTTCCCACACTGCCACAAACCGACCCACCTCAGTCCTCCATCTCTGTTCCCACACTGCCACAAACCGACCCACCTCAGTCCTCCATCTGTGTTCCCACTCTGTCCTCTATTATCTCTGTCTATTTTACACGTCCTCTGTCCTCTATTATCTCTGTCTGTTTTACATGTCCTCTGTCCTCTATTATCTCTGTCTGTTTTACACGTCCTCTGTCCTCTATTATCTCTGTCTGTTTTACATGTCCTCTGTCCTCTATTATCTCTGTCTGTTTTACACGTCCTCTGTCCTCTATTATCTCTGTCTGTTTTACATGTCCTCTGTCCTCTATTATCTCTGTCTGTTTTACATGTCCTCTGTCCTCTATTATCTCTGTCTGTTTTACACGTCCTCTGTCCTCTATTATCTCTGTCTGTTTTACACGTCCTCTGTCCTCTATTATCTCCGTCTGTTTTACATGTCCTCTGTCCTCTATTATCTCCGTCTGTTTTACACGTCCTCTGTCCTCTATTATCTCTGTCTGTTTTACACGTCCTCTGTCCTCTATTATCTCTGTCTGTTTTACACGTCCTCTGTCCTCTATTATCTCTGTCTGTTTTACACGTCCTCTGTCCTCTATTATCTCTGTCTGTTTTACACGTCCTCTGTCCTCTATTATCTCTGTCTGTTTTACACGTCCTCTGTCCTCTATTATCTCTGTCTGTTTTACACGTCCTCTGTCCTCTATTATCTCTGTCTGTTTTACATGTCCTCTGTCTCTCCTATCTTCTATCTGACCTTCACCTCTACAGCCTCATTATCTGTCTCTGTCTGGAAACATCTCTCCAACTCTCCACTAAACAGGCACAGAACAGGAGTAATGCTCTTTCTATGGCGTCATAGCTGACGCAGGCCAGCAGGGTGGATGTCAGGACTGTGTATGTTTGTCTGAGTCAGGGCAGGGTTTGATATCTCTGTCATAGCTGACTCATGGTAACAAGAAATAAAAGCAGATAGCCTTAGAACTCTGGTCTTAGAACAATAGAAGGGACGTTGTTGTTTGGGGCGATATGACTACAGGTCCGTGCTCTGTCATCATTATGTGAAGCATGGCAGTATGTTCTAAGGCCTGAGCAGTGACTCATGGATCAGGTCATCAAAGTAAGAGGACACACAATGAACACCAACAACAAGACAACAGCTATATTGTTACAGCTGATTTCCTGAAAGTGATGGTTGTACCAGTGAGACTTGCAGTATGTACATTACACGTGGTTAGATTGACTGTACTCACCCGTGACTTCTCCTCTAGTCGTGTCATCATGACTATAGTGTGTGCCCTCTGCTCCCACACCATCCTCCAGAAATCACTGAGGGTTTCGGGAAGCGGGCCCTGCGTAGCAATGTAGGCGTTCTGTTTCCTGTAGCCGTCTATGTAGTTGGCGTTGATGTAGTCACTACCATGAACAGCTGAGGGAGAGGGGATGGAGAGGGCATGGAGGGAGGGGAGATGGCATGGAGAGAGGGGAGAGGGCATGGAGGGAGGGGAGATGGCATGGAGAGAGGGGAGAGGGTATGGAGGGAGGGGAGAGGGCATGGAGGGAGGGGAGAGGGTATGGAGGGAGGGGAGAGGGCATGGAGGGAGGGGAGAGGGTATGGAGAGAGGGGAAAGGGTATGGAGGGAGGGGAGAGGGCATGGAGGGAGGGGAGAGGGCATGGAGGGAGGGGAGAGGGCATGGAGGGAGGGGAGAGGGTATGGAGAGAGGGGAGAGGGCATGGAGGGAGGGGAGAGGGTATGGAGGGAGGGGAGAGGGCATGGAGGGAGGGGAGAGGGCATGGAGGGAGGGGAGAGGGTATGGAGAGAGGGGAGAGGGCATGGAGGGAGGGGAGAGGGTATGGAGGGAGGGGAGAGGGCATGGAGGGAGGGGAGAGGGTATGGAGGGAGGGGAGAGGGCATGGAGGGAGGGGAGAGGGTATGAGATACAGAATAATAGAAATACATAATTTACGGAGAAGTTGAGGTGACTGAGTGGTTATTGGAGTCAGGTCTCAATTCACCAAGCTTGAAACACTCATGATATACAGTATGTACCTTTTATTACTGCTGTGAATGAAGGATGATATATTATACAGCTGTCTGAGTCTGACAGTGAGTAAATGGTGTCTGAAAAGTGTACTGAGGAGCTACTCACCATCAACAGACGTCAGGACGACTCTGGAGTGGTCGTATGAGATGACGTTAGCATAGCGGTTCTTTGGTTTGTTCACCTCCATGTTGGAATTCTCCCAGGTGAACTGTTGGGCAGGATCTATGGACTGAGAGAGAGAGAGAGAGAGATAAAGTGAATTGAATTGAATTGAATTGAATTGAATTGAGAGAGAGAGAGAGAGAGAGAGAGAGAGAGAGAGAGAGAAAGAGATTGAGGTGGACAGAGAGAGAGAGAGATTGAGGTGCACAGAGAGAGAGAGAGAGAGAGAGAGAGAGAGAGAGAGAGACACAGAGAGAGAGAGAGAGAGAGAGAGAGAGAGAGAGAGAGAGATAATTGAATTGAGAGAGAGAGAGAGAGAGAGAGAGAGAGAGAGAGAGAGAGAGAGGTTGAGGTGGACAGAGAGAGAGATTGAGGCGGACAGAGAGAGAGAGAGGTTGAGGTGGACAGAGAGAGAGAGAGATTGAGGTGCACAGAGAGAGAGAGAGAGAGAGAGAGAGAGAGAGAGACAGAGAGAGAGAGAGAGAGAGAGAGAGAGAGAGAGAGAGAGAATTGAATTGAGAGAGAGAGAGAGAGAGAGAGAGGTTGAGGTGGACAGAGAGAGAGAGGTTGAGGCGGACAGAGAGAGAGAGAGATATTGAGGCGGACAGAGAGAGAGAGAGAGAGATATTGAGGCGGACAGAGAGAGAGAGAGAGAGAGAGAGAGAGAGAGAGAGAGACACACTCAATCCTCAGGTATTAGAGGGTAGGTAGTACATCATCAGTCATTAAGGAGTCTATTCAAAAATAAATAAAGGCTTTACAGGCAGTCATGCTACAGGCTACTCAGACACCCCCCTTACTACCGCTGCTAACTTCTCAGTAAGTCAAAATTAATTAATTAATAAAAAAAACGTCACAAGTAATCACATGCAGATATCACAGCTAATGGTTTCCATCTGACTTCTTTAACCTTCCCTCTCTCTCTTTCTCTGTCTATCTCTCTCTCTCTATCTCTCTTCTCCCCTCACCTGCTCTCTCTCTCCTCCCACCCCTTATTGATCTCTGGGTGATACAGCGACAGTCTCTTTCCCCTCGCCGCGCCTCGTTGCTCGATAATGTCAAACAGTCGCTTGTTGTTAGCCCTTCCTCCAACCCGGGGTGGGACTAACACAACCTACTGCATTAGTCCATTAGGCTGCATTTAGGCTGTGTGTGTGTGTGTGTGTGTGTGTGTGTGTGTGTGTGTGTGTGTGTGTGTGTGTGTGTGTGTGTGTGTGTGGTCTGTCTTACTACGTATAAAGACCCGTATATTACCCTCCCATAGTTGAATTACCATTAGGCCACTTCTGTTTAAGTGGCCCAGAGACATTACCATGAGGACTAATATATGGTTAATTTCTAGCTTCCGGTACCTGTTGCTCCCAAATGCAATTGAGGGAGGGTCTTTTTAGGATGTGGTTGCATTATTAGCTCGAACAAAGTGATACATATTTCATGTCATGTCAAGAGTTGCCAAATTAGACCGAGCATACTCCAGGAGATTCTAATTTAGACCAAATTCATTCAGGAATTAAAAAATATATTATGGGAATAGCTTTACTACTGAGCAGAAGGCACATGCGGATTCCTGAATGGTGCTTCTGACAGAATCAGGATATGGGTCTGTCTATAAATAATGGGGCCAATGCGTGACATTGGGATAAACATTTCAAAATGTTTTTCATGTAGTTCCACACAAATTGCAAATTGACCCACAAATACAACAACATAGGTCTAGGACTAGACATCCTTTAACCCCCTAAGGTCGATGTTCACGCCCCCGCGGAAATCTAATTAGCTTAATACAAAAATCCCCATAAAAATCTGTCATTTTAAGCTAGAGATATCTATTTTGTATTGGATACATCTCAATCAGTCTATGGAGACAGTTCAGTGCAAAAAAATAAGGGGTTAAATAATGTAATATCTCTCAGATATAGGACAGACACTTCAGAACAAACTTCATTTAGATGAGTTTTTTGGGACTATATGTAGTGAATCTGTTATTCAACGTGTTTGTATGGGCTAATACTTCAAGCCCTTTGTATTGTTTAAAATTGCAGATCTAACATGGAAACCAAAAGGTATTTTCATTACCAGATAATCATGTGAAGAAGCCCACTAGGCTATGTAATTAATAGGAATAGTATTGCGCGATAGTCTATCCTACACAATTGTGCACAGTAGACTCTGTCCAATCCGAGGCACAAAAACATGAAAACATGAAGTCATTACCTTGATGTAATCTCTGTTCAATCTAACAAGACCCTGCTGTAAATCAAGCAGACAACAACAGATGTTCAACATCAATTCTCTAGGGATATTAGATCCAACGTGGATCCAGGCACAACTGTCTTCACCTGAATAACGAATGATACACCCAAATATTCTTGACATTCCTCACAATAACCTTTTTTCCATCACTTAGAGCTGTTGTTGCGTCACATGTGATATCACAACAGCTGTTCTTCACTTTACTGTCATTCAGAACATTCCTTCCTGGATTAGATGATGATGTGTGAAAATATCACGGCGTAACTAATCTACCGGACACCAAATACACATCCAACAAGTATGATGCATAATTATTGAAGAACCATATTAATGATAGTGTCGATGTTGGTTTAAAGTGTACTACATTAACAAAAGTATGTGGACACCTGCTCGAACATCTCATTCCAAAATCATGGGCATTAATATGGAGTTGGTCCCCCCTTTGCTGCTATAACAGCCTTCACTCCTCTGGGAAGATGTTAGAACATTGCTGCGGGGACTTGCTTCCATTCAGCCACAAGAACAGTAGTGAGGTCGGGCACTGATGTTGGGCGATTAGGTCTGGCTCTCAGTTGGCGTTCCAATTCATCCCAAAGGTGTTCAAAGGGGTTGAGGTCAGGGCTCTGTGCAGGCCAGTCAAGTTCTTCCACACCGATCTCTACGAACCATTTCTGTATGGACCTCACTTTGTGCACGGGGGCATTGTCATGCTGAAACAGGAAAGGGCCTTCCCCAAACTGTTGCCACAAAGTTGGAAGCACAGAATCTATGTATCAGAGTCTTGAATGTCATTGTATGCTGTAGCGTTAATATTTCCCTTCACTGGAACTAACGGGGCCTAGCCTGTAACATGAAAAACCACCCCAGACCACTATTCCTCCTCCACCAAACTTTACAGTTGGGACTATGCATTGGGCAGGTAGCATTCTCCTTGCATTCACAAAACCCAGATTCGTAAGTCGAACTGCCAGATGCTGAAGTGTGATTCATCACTCCAGAGAACACGTTTCCACTGCTCCAGAGTCCAGCTTTACATCACTCCGGCCGACGCTTGGCATTGCGCATTGTCATCTTAGGCTTGAGTACGGCTGCTCGGCCATGGACATCTATTTCATGAAGCTCCCGACGAACAGTTCTTGTGCTGATGTTGCTTCCTGAGGCAGTTTGGAAGTTGGTAGTGAGTGTTGCAACTGAAGACAAACAATTTTTACACGCTTCAGCACTCAGCGTTCACGTTCTGTGAACTTGTGTGGCCTACCACTGTCAGCAACGTGTGTGGCTGAAATATCTGAATCCACAAATTTGAAGGGGTGTCCACATACTCTTGTATATATAGTGTATCAAGGTAAGGTGATTCTTTCAGTTAGAAGCTTTCGATTTTGCAATCGCATACATACTTTTGGATTTGTGTGCCCATGAAAACTATTTTCGGCCAGTAACATAAGGAGACACAAAATGTTACGTAGTTACACTACATTTCTGAAATCTCTATACAAAAAACTGTCCAACAGCTGGATCCAGGATTCTTACAGGGTTCAAGGTCAATGTCTAACTTAACTGATTAATGCTTAATATACAGTGGGGAGAACAAGTATTTGATACACTGCCGATTTTGCAGGTTTTCCTACTTACAAAGCATGTAGAGGTCTGTAATTTTTATCATAGGTACACTTCAACTGTGAGAGACAAAAATACAGAAAATCACATTGTATGATTTTTAAATAATTAATTTGCATTTTATTGCATGCCATAAGTATTTGATCACCTACCAACCAGTAAGAATTCCGGCTCTCACAGACCTGTTAGTTTTTTTTTAAGAAGCCCTCCTGTTCTCCACTCATTGCCTGTATTAACTACACCTGTTTGAACTTGTTACCTGTATAAAAGACACCTGTCCACACACTCAATCAAACAGACGCCAACCTCTCCACAATGGCCAAGACCAGAGAGCTGTGTAAGGACATCAGGGATAAAATTGTAGACCTGCACAAGACTGGGATGGGCTACAGGACAATAGGCAAGCAGCTTGGTGAGAAGGCAACAACTGTTGGCGCAATTATTAGAAAATGGAAGAAGTTCAAGATGACGGTCAATCTCCCTCGGTCTGGGGCACCACGCAAGATCTCACCTCGTGGGGCATCAATGATCATGAGGAAGGTGAGGGATCAGCCCAGAACTACACAGCAGGACCTGGTCAATGACCTGAAGAGAGCTGGGACCACAGTCTCAAAGAAAACCATTAGTAACACACTACGCTGTCATGGATTAAAATCCTGCAGCGCACGCAAGGTCCCCCTGCTCAAGCCAGCGCATGTCCAGGCCCGTCTGAAGTTTGCCAATGACCATCTGGATGATCCAGAGGAGGAATGGGAGAAGGTCATGTGGTCTGATGAGACAAAAATAGAGCTTTTTGGTCTAAACTCCACTCGCCGTGTTTGGAGGAAGAAGAAGGATGAGTACAACCCCAAGAACACCATCCCAACCGTGAAGCATGGAGGTGGAAACATCATTCTTTGGGGATGCTTTTCTGCAAAAAGGACAGGACGACTGCACCGTATTGAGCGGAGGATGGATGGGGCCATGTATCGCGAGATCTTGGCCAACAACCTCCTTCCCTCAGTAAGAGCATTGAAGATGCTCTTATTGTGTTATTTTTTTTTACTTTAGTTCATTTAGTAAATATTTTCTTAACTGCATTGTTGGTTAAGGTCACGGTAAGGTCTATACCTGCTGTATTCGGCGCATGTGACAAATCAAATTTGATTTCATTTCATTAGATTTCATGAGTCTATGAGAACACCAAGTGAGAGACTGTTAGAAGATGACAGATGACCTCCACACCCACTCCTACTGGCACCATCAGCTGCACTTTCCACTCTCCTCCCACTCTAATGTGTATACTGTGATACTGGCTCCATTCTGATGAAGGACATTTAAACCTTTTCCTTAGAGGATGATATGAAGAAATGTTCCACTGAAACACACTTCCACATCAACTTCCTCCTCCATAGTAAACAAAGCTAGTCTGTTACGGAGCCGAGGCATGAGAGATAATTTACATGGGGGAGGGAGATTCACTGATGAGCAAACTTGTCTGTCAGGAGAGGAGAGGAGAGGAGAGGAGAGTGTTTGATGCAGATAACAGTAGAGCTATAAGAGCAGTCTACCTGGCATGGTGCGGGGATCAGCCAGTCTACCTGGCATGGTGCGGGTATCAGCCAGTCTACCTGGCATGGTGCGGGTATCAGCCAGTCTACCTGGCATGGTGCGGGTATCAACCAGTCTACCTGGCATGGTGCGGGTATCAGCCAGTCTACCTGGCATGGTGCGGGTATCAACCAGTCTACCTGGCATGGTGCGGGTATCAGCCAGTCTACCTGGCATGGTGCGGGTATCAGCCAGTCTACCTGGCATGGTGCGGGTATTAGCCAGTCTACCTGGCATGGTGCGGGTCACAGCCAGTCTACCTGGCATGGTGCGGGTATCAGCCAGTCTACCAGGCATGGTGCGGGGATCAGCCAGTCTACCTGGCATGGTGCGGGTATCAGCCAGTCTACCTGGCATGGTGCGGGTATCAGCCAGTCTACCTGGCATGGTGCGGGGATCAGCCAGTCTACCTGGCATGGTGCGGGTATCAGCCAGTCTACCTGGCATGGTGCGGGTATCAGCCAGTCTACCTGGCATGGTGCGGGTATCAGCCAGTCTACCTGGCATGGTGCGGGTATCAGCCAGTCTACCTGGCATGGTGCGGGGATCAGCCAGTCTACCTGGCATGGTGCGGGTATCAGCCAGTCTACCTGGCATGGTGCGGGTATCAGCCAGTCTACCTGGCATGGTGCGGGTATCAGCCAGTCTACCTGTCATGGTGCGGGGATCAGCCAGTCTACCTGGCATGGTGCGGGTATCAGCCAGTCTACCTGGCATGGTGCGGGTATCAGCCAGTCTACCTGGCATGGTGCGGGTATCAGCCAGTCTACCTGGCATGGTGCGGGTATCAGCCACCCGCTACCGCTACCTGTCTAGGCAAAAGTAATGCTCTAATGATCCAGTATCAGTTTGTCTCTAGAAGACTCTCCCATGCAACCGGCCGGCAGACAGCAACAGGACAGGAACAGCCAGGGCCTGTCCAGACTGTGCACTCAGGGGGAGGGAAGTGTACAACCGAAACAGCCAAGGCATATCCAGACTACGTACCCAGGGGGAGGGTAGTGCACAGCGGGAACACCCAGGGGGAGGGTAGTGCACAGCGGGAACAGCCAGGGCCTGTCCAGACTACGTACCCAGGGGGAGGGTAGTGCACAGCGGGAACACCCAGGGGGAGGGTAGTGCACAGCGGGAACAGCCAGGGCCTGTCCAGACTACGTACCCAGGGGGAGGGTAGTGCACAGCGGGAACAGCCAGGGCCTGTCCAGACTACGTACCCAGGGGGAGGGTAGTGCACAGCGGGAACAGCTGGCGAACACAACAAACCGGCTAAGTGGCACCACCCTGCTACCACGCTGTCTCCCCTGGCACCGCCGTGGACGGACGGACGGACGGATGGACGCACGCACGCACACGCACACACGCACACGCACACACACACACCATCTGTGCCACAAGGGAGGGAGTCTTCCAGGACTAGAGGAACTGAGGGGACAGACAGGACTGACTTGAGGCTGCCTCCCAAATTGCACCCTATTCCCTGTGTAGTGCACTACTTTCACCAGGGTCCATAGTGCACTACATAGGGAATAGGGTGCTATTTGTGATGCAGCCTGAATCACACTGTCTCTCTCTGTTCCCCTGTCTCTCTCTGTTCCCCTGTCTCTCTCTGTTCCCCTGTCTCTCTCTGTTCCCCTGTCTCTCTCTGTTCCCCTGTCTCTCTCTGTTCCCCTGTCTCTCTCTGTTCCCCTGTCTCTCTCTGTTCCCCTGTCTCTCTCTGTTCCCCTGTCTCTCTCTGTTCCCCTGTCTCTCTCTGTTCCCCTGTCTCTCTCTGTTCCCCTGTCTCTCTCTGTTCCCCTGTCTCTCTCTGTTCCCCTGTCTCTCTCTGTTCCCCTGTCTCTCTCTGTTCCCCTGTCTCTCTCTGTTCCCCTGTCTCTCTCTGTTCCCCTGTCTCTCTCTGTTCCCCTGTCTCTCTCTGTTCCCCTGTCTCTCTCTGTTCCCCTGTCTCTCTCTGTTCCCCTGTCTCTCTCTGTTCCCCTGTCTCTCTCTGTTCCCCTGTCTCTCTCTGTTCCCCTGTCTCTCTCTGTTCCCCTGTCTCTCTCTGTTCCCCTGTCTCTCTCTGTTCCCCTGTCTCTCTCTGTTCCCCTGTCTC
The DNA here is from genome assembly GCA_023634145.1 of Thymallus thymallus. Lineage (NCBI taxonomy): Eukaryota > Metazoa > Chordata > Actinopteri > Salmoniformes > Salmonidae > Thymallus > Thymallus thymallus. The sequence continues at coordinate 5,096,746 of CM042382.1, forward strand.
TCTCTGTTCCCCTGTCTCTCTGTTCCCATCTCTCCTCTGTTCCCCTGTCTCTCTCTGTTCCCCTGTCTCTCTCTGTTCCCCTGTCTCTCTCTGTTCCCCTGTCTCTCTCTGTTCCCCTGTCTCTCTCTGTTCCCCTGTCTCTCTGTTCCCATCTCTCCTCTGTTCCCATCTCTCTGTTCCATCCCAGTCCCACATACCTCCCACTCTCTCTATAGGCTTTCCTTTGTGAAAAATATGCAAATGTCTAAAAGCGAGAGAGACACTGATGACTGATAATCCCTCACTGATTTCATAGGAGACATTCTTCTGGGAGGAGAAAGACACATTGTAGCGTTCAGGTGAATGGGTAGCTCACAGCCTGTGGGCTACTATGGTAGCTGAATTGGTGTCCAAGGCTGAGGCGTCCATCTTACCTCGTACTCCTGTGAGAAGCGCAGGCCATCGTTGGCCTTCAGCCTCTCTATGTGGTCTGCCAGATCACACACAGTGATGGGAGGGTGATCTCTCATTCCTGAGAGAGGAACATAGAGAGAGAGGAGTTAGACACTGCTGTGAGCTAACGTAACCATACACACACAGGGATGGATGAGACTGCCAGTGGGACCATGGGAGTGCATCGTGTTCAACAATGCATGAAGATAGAGATGAGAGACGAGACAGAGAGAGAGAGAAAGGGACAGAGAGAGAGGGGGCAGAGAGAGAGAAGGCTGGATAGAGAGAGAGCTGGGAGCTGGCACAGGTCTGTGACATTGTCATGCTGGGTGGGGCAGAGAGAGGCGTGGCCGTGAGGCAGTGATAACATCACATCATGAGTGACTGGACTGAGCATGCTCCATGTGGAAGCAGGAAGCAGACATGTCCCTGACCTCACAACACTACTGTAAGTTGGTGGCAGTGGTGGGATCCAGTAGCAACCATAAATGTATTTTTCTTTGCAACTCTGCCTAGAAGGCCAGCATCCTGGAGTTGCCTCTTCACTGTTGACATTGAGACTGGTGTTTTGCGGGTACTATTTAATGAAGCTGCCAGTTGAGGACTTGTGAGGCGTCTGTTTCTCAAACTAGACACTCTAATGTACTTGTCCTCTTGCTCAGTTGTGCATCAGGGCCTCCCACTCCTCTTTCTATTCTGGTTAGAGCCAGTTTGCGCTGTTCTGTGAAGGGAGTAGTACACAGCATTGTACGAGATCTTCAGTTTCTTGGCATGAAATAGCCTTCATTTCTCAGAACAAGAATAGACTGATGAGTTTTGTGGCCATTTTGAGCCTGTAATCGAACCCACAAATGCTGATGCTCCAGATACTCAACTAGTCTAAAGAAGGCCCGTTTTATTGCTTCTTTAATCAGCTCAACAGTTTTCAGCTGTGCTAACATAATCGCAAAAGGGTTTTCTAATGATCAATTAGCCTTTTAAAATGCTAAACTTGGATTAGCTAACACAACGTGCCATTGGAACACAGTAGTGATGGTTGCTGATAATGGGCCTCTGTACACCTATGTAGATATTCCATAAAAAAATCAGCCGTTTCCAGCTACAATAGTCATTTACAACATTAACAATGTCTACACTGTATTTGTGATGAATTTTATGTTATTTTAAATGGACAAAAAATTAGCTTCTCTTTCAAAAATCAAGGACATTTCTAAGTGACCCCAAACTTTTGAATGGTAGTTTACATCTGAAAAGGCACCCTATACCCTATATAGTGCACTTCTTTTGATCAAAGTTAGTGCTCTATATCAAAATAGAGAATAGGTGGCAGTACGAGGATGCAGTACAAGTCTCTGTTGGTGGCAGTGGTGGGATCCAGACAGAAAACAGCCAGAACTTCCTTCAAGTCTCAACACATCAGTCACACTGTCACTTCACTACAACTCCAAACTCCCCGTCGTTCACCAGCAAACTTATTTCCACTTCGTACAATAGATGTCCTTCCAGTGGTGGCAGGTATAATCCTAGTAAGGGAGGGAAAGAAACACCCCCAGGGCTGCGTCCCAAATGGCACCCTATTCCCCACATAGTGCACTACTTTGACCAGGGCCCATAGAGGGAATGTAGGGAATACGTTGCCATTAGGGACCAGAACTAGATTCCTCATTGCGGGCAATTGGATGATTTATGGCTAATCTACCGACACAAATTCCCCGCGCCTCTGAACTTGGCAACGCTCTCTCTGCACTTAAATGGATTTCTGGATGTCTGCTAACATCCCTGATGGGTCACACAACCATAACCGAAGCTCAGAGAGACATGTAAAACATCAGAACGTGCCCTAACTCACACTGCTGTGAGGAAACTACCTGTACTCAGGTGTTAAAGAGTCCTAACTGTTCCAAATACACATACTATATTTAGTACGGTATATACCGGTTGAAAGAAGAAGATTACTTTATTGTCGATTGTCACAGACACTGAAATGTGTATTTTTCCTAACACTAACTCTGTTCAAGTTAAACAGTACCGTACCGTATTACCGTACGTTCATTATACACCGTTAAAAGGTATGCCTACTAGTATGCTAGATTATAACAGTGACATTACCATGAGTGTCATTAAGGTTGAAGCTCAGCTAGAGCTGGTTGAACATGCCTTTGAGTGTAATGGGTCTTGGATGGTTTCCTTATAGCCACAACACTGAGCTCTAATGGGCACTACCACTTCAGCAACACCACACTCTACTCCCTACATAGTGCACTGTGGGGTGCCATTTGGGACTCAGCCTGAACCCTAATGGGTGCTACCATAGCTGCAACACTGAACCCTAATGTGCAGCTAACTGCTACCATCGGCCCTCCATACCACAGAAGAACATGGCACCAATTAGACTCATTTAACTAGGGAGCTCTGAGACGGGGCCTCACAGCACCTATGCAATTTAACATCTATGCTAGTTAACATCTATGCTAGTTAACATCTATGCTAGTTATATTATATTTCTACTCAACATAGTGGCTCAAAGAGCCTCTCTCCCAGATGTTACTTCAGTTGCTTTGAGACCAACTTGGAATGGATACAGAGAGCCTGAGAAGTCCCAAAATGACACCCTATTCCACTATAGTGCTTTAGTCAAAAGTAGTGCACTATATAGAGAATAGGGTGCAGCTCGGGACACATACAACATTACATGTTTCTCAAATACCATCTTAGACACTGAGGCTACATGCAGGGATGTCTGTCCATTGTGAAAGCAGTGGGAAGATGGGATAGGGCGAGAGATCGAGAATGAGGTAGAGAGTGATTGCATAATGACAGAAGGAGAGAGAACAGACTAACTTGGAGTGTTGGGACAGCGCTGAGTACTGGGATCTGTAGAGAGAAGATGAAGGACTAATATATAAAGGAATGATAGAGAGAGATAGAGAGAATGAGAAAGAGAGAGAGAAAGAGAGAGAGACAGAGAGAGGCGAGACAGAGAGAGAGACGAGAGAGAGACGAGAGAGAGAGAGAGACAGAAACAGAGAGACAGAGAGAGAGTGAGAGAGAGAGAGAGGAGACGGAGATAGAGAGAGGATACAGAGAGAGACAGAGAGATAGAGACAGAGAGAGAGATGAGACAGAGACAGAAAGACAGAGGAGACCGAGCAAGAGAGAGAGACAGAGACAGAGACAGAGACAGAGAGAGAGAGAGAGAGAGAGAGAGAGAGAGAGAGAGAGAGAGAGAGAGAGAGAGAGACACAGAGAGAGAGAAAACATTGCACGACCAATCATATTTACACCCTACACACCCTGATAGATAAACACGTCCACCAAAATAATACCACAATGTTTGCTTGCTTTATCGACTTCCAAAAAGCATTTGATTCTATCTGGCATACAGGACTGTTGTACAGAGTTATTAAAGTGGTGTAGGGGGTAAAACATATGACATCATTAAATCAATGTATACTGGCAATACGTGCAGCATCAAAGTTGGCAAGAAAAGAACGGAATTCTTTAACCAGGGGCGGGGCCTTCACCAGGGTTGCAATCTGGGCCCAAAACTCTTCAATATTTACATAAACGAATTGGCCACTATTCTAGAAAAATCCTTAGCCCCTGGTGTTAGTCTCCACAATTCAGAGGTTAAATGCCTGCTCTTCACAGATGACCTATGCCTGCTGCACATAGCCTACAGCAGAGCCTGGACCTGCTAGAGCAGTACTGCTAGACCTGGGCCCTGGCAGTAAACCCCCAAAATCCTAAAATAGTGATTTTCCAGAGAAGATACAGATCTCAGGGAATTAGACCAAAGTTCTCAATTAGTACAAAATATATAGAGTACTGCACACACTACAATTACTTAGGTTTAAATATATAGAGTACTGCACACACTACAATTACTTAGGTTTAAATATATAGAGTACTGCACACACTACAATTACTTAGGTTTAAATATATAGAGTACTGCACACACTACAATTACTTAGGTTTAAATATATAGAGTACTGCACACACTACAATTACTTAGGTTTAAATATATAGAGTACTGCACACACTACAATTACTTAGGTTTAAATATATAGAGTACTGCACACACTACAATTACTTAGGTTTAAATATATAGAGTACTGCACACACTACAATTACTTAGGTTTAAATATATAGAGTACTGCACACACTACAATTACTTAGGTTTAAATATATAGAGTACTGCACACACTACAATTACTTAGGTTTAAATATATAGAGTACTGCACACACAGTACAATTACTTAGGTTTAAATATATAGAGTACTGCACACACTACAATTACTTAGGTTTAAATATATAGAGTACTGCACACACTACAATTACTTAGGTTTAAATATATAGAGTACTGCACACACTACAATTACTTAGGTTTAAATATATAGAGTACTGCACACACTACAATTACTTAGGTTTAAATATATAGAGTACTGCACACACTACAATTACTTAGGTTTAAATATATAGAGTACTGCACACACTACAATTACTTAGGTTTAAATATATAGAGTACTGCACACACAGTACAATTACTTAGGTTTAAATATATAGAGTACTGCACACACTACAATTACTTAGGTTTAAATATATAGAGTACTGCACACACTACAATTACTTAGGTTTAAATATATAGAGTACTGCACACACTACAATTACTTAGGTTTAAATATATAGAGTACTGCACACACTACAATTACTTAGGTTTAAATATATAGAGTACTGCACACACTACAATTACTTAGGTTTAAATATATAGAGTACTGCACACACTACAATTACTTAGGTTTAAATATATAGAGTACTGCACACACTACAATTACTTAGGTTTAAATATATAGAGTACTGCACACACTACAATTACTTAGGTTTAAATATATAGAGTACTGCACACACAGTACAATTACTTAGGTTTAAATATATAGAGTACTGCACACACAGTACAATTACTTAGGTTTAAATATATAGAGTACTGCACACACTACAATTACTTAGATTTAAAAATAAGCTCAACTGGAAACCTTAATGATGCAGTGAATGAACTGATTAAAAACTCATTCAAATTGAAATATCTATTACAATTTGCCTAAAACTAATTGAATGTGTTATTGAACCAATTGCAACGAGGTGTGGGGTCCACTTGCAAAACCAAGATTTCACCCAATGGGACAAACACCCCATTGAAACCCTGCATGCAGAGTTCTGTAAGATTCTCCTACATGTCCAGAGGAAAACTACAAACAATACATCTCAAATACAGTGACCCCCTCTCATATCATTACCAAGCCCTGCAATACCAAGAGTTGAGCAAAGAACAGAGTTCCCTCATCCAGCTGGTCCTGGGGCTGAGTTCACAAACCTGTTCTACTAACACAATGAACCTGAGACAGAGATGCATTTCCTGACAAAATGTCAAAAATATAAAACAATTAGAGAGAGTAATTTCCCCAAATGTTAAACCCTTATTAAAGGTTTCAAAGACCTCTGTGATGAGGAGAGGCTACCTGTCCTGTAGGGGGAGGAACAGAGAGCTGTGGGTCTACCTGTCCTGTAGGGGGAGGAACAGAGAGCTGTGGGTCTACCTGTCCTGTAGGGGGAGGAACAGAGAGCTGTGGGTCTACCTTTCCTGTTGGGGGAGGAACAGAGAGCTGTGGGTCTACCTGTCCTGTTGGGGGAGGAACAGAGAGCTGTGGGTCTACCTGTCCTGTTGGGGGAGGAACAGAGAGCTGTGGGTCTACCTGTCCTGTTGGGGGAGGAACAGAGAGCTGTGGGGCTACCTGTCCTGTTGGGGGAGGAACAGAGAGCTGTGGGTCTACCTGTCTTGTTGGGGGAGGAACAGAGAGCTGTGGGTCTACCTGTCCTGTTGGGGGAGGAACAGAGAGCTGTGGGTCTACCTGTCCTGTAGGGGGAGGAACAGAGAGCTGTGGGTCTACCTGTCCTGTAGGGGGAGGAACAGAGAGCTGTGGGGCTACCTGTCCTGTTGGGGGAGGAACAGAGAGCTGTGGGTCTACCTGTCCTGTAGGGGGAGGAACAGAGAGCTGTGGGGCTACCTGTCCTGTTGGGGAGGAACAGAGAGCTGTGGGTCTACCTGTCCTGTTGGGGGAGGAACAGAGAGCTGTGGGTCTACCTGTCCTGTTGGGGGAGGAACAGAGAGCTGTGGGTCTACCTGTCCTGTTGGGGGAGGAACAGAGAGCTGTGGGGCTACCTGTCCTGTTGGGGGAGGAACAGAGAGCTGTGGGTCTACCTGTCCTGTTGGGGGAGGAACAGAGAGCTGTGGGGCTACCTGTCCTGTTGGGGGAGGAACAGAGAGCTGTGGGTCTACCTGTCCTGTTGGGGGAGGAACAGAGAGCTGTGGGTCTACCTGTCCTGTTGGGGAGGAACAGAGAGCTGTGGGTCTACCTGTCCTGTTGGGGGAGGAACAGAGAGCTGTGGGTCTACCTGTCCTGTTGGGGGAGGAACAGAGAGCTGTGGGTCTACCTGTCCTGTTGGGGGAGGAACAGAGAGCTGTGGGTCTACCTGTCCTGTTGGGGGAGGAACAGAGAGCTGTGGGTCTACCTGTCCTGTTGGGGGAGGAACAGAGAGCTGTGGGTCTACCTGTCCTGTAGGGGGAGGAACAGAGAGCTGTGGGTCTACCTGTCCTGTTGGGGGAGGAACAGAGAGCTGTGGGTCTACCTGTCCTGTTGGGGGAGGAACAGAGAGCTGTGGGTCTACCTGTCCTGTTGGGGGAGGAACAGAGAGCTGTGGGTCTACCTGTCCTGTTGGGGGAGGAACAGAGAGCTGTGGGTCTACCTGTCCTGTTGGGGGAGGAACAGAGAGCTGTGGGGCTACCTGTCCTGTTGGGGGAGGAACAGAGAGCTGTGGGTCTACCTGTCCTGTTGGGGGAGGAACAGAGAGCTGTGGGTCTACCTGTCCTGTTGGGGGAGGAACAGAGAGCTGTGGGTCTACCTGTCCTGTTGGGGGAGGAACAGAGAGCTGTGGGTCTACCTGTCCTGTAGGGGGAGGAACAGAGAGCTGTGGGTCTACCTGTCCTGTTGGGGGAGGAACAGAGAGCTGTGGGTCTACCTGTCCTGTTGGGGGAGGAACAGAGAGCTGTGGGTCTACCTGTCCTGTTGGGGGAGGAACAGAGAGCTGTGGGTCTACCTGTCCTGTTGGGGGAGGAACAGAGAGCTGTGGGTCTACCTGTCCTGTTGGGGGAGGAACAGAGAGCTGTGGGTCTACCTGTCCTGTAGGGGGAGGAACAGAGAGCTGTGGGTCTACCTGTCCTGTTGGGGGAGGAACAGAGAGCTGTGGGTCTACCTGTCCTGTTGGGGGAGGAACAGAGAGCTGTGGGTCTACCTGTCCTGTTGGGGGAGGAACAGAGAGCTGTGGGTCTACCTGTCCTGTTGGGGGAGGAACAGAGAGCTGTGGGTCTACCTGTCCTGTTGGGGGAGGAACAGAGAGCTGTGGGTCTACCTGTCCTGTTGGGGGAGGAACAGAGAGCTGTGGGTCTACCTGTCCTGTAGGGGGAGGAACAGAGAGCTGTGGGTCTACCTGTCCTGTTGGGGGAGGAACAGAGAGCTGTGGGTCTACCTGTCCTGTTGGGGGAGGAACAGAGAGCTGTGGGTCTACCTGTCCTGTTGGGGGAGGAACAGAGAGCTGTGGGTCTACCTGTCCTGTTGGGGGAGGAACAGAGAGCTGTGGGTCTACCTGTCCTGTAGGGGGAGGAACAGAGAGCTGTGGGTCTACCTGTCCTGTTGGGGGAGGAACAGAGAGCTGTGGGTCTACCTGTCCTGTTGGGGGAGGAACAGAGAGCTGTGGGTCTACCTGTCCTGTTGGGGGAGGTACAGAGAGCTGTGGGTCTACCTGTCCTGTAGGGGGAGGAACAGAGAGCTGTGGGTCTACCTGTCCTGTTGGGGGAGGAACAGAGAGCTGTGGGTCTACCTGTCCTGTTGGGGGAGGAACAGAGAGCTGTGGGTCTACCTGTCCTGTTGGGGGAGGAACAGAGAGCTGTGGGTCTACCTGTCCTGTTGGGGGAGGAACAGAGAGCTGTGGGTCTACCTGTCCTGTTGGGGGAGGAACAGAGAGCTGTGGGTCTACCTGTCCTGTTGGGGGAGGAACAGAGAGCTGTGGGGCTACCTGTCCTGTAGGGGGAGGAACAGAGAGCTGTGGGTCTACCTGTCCTGTTGGGGGAGGAACAGAGAGCTGTGGGTCTACCTGTCCTGTTGGGGGAGGAACAGAGAGCTGTGGGTCTACCTGTCCTGTTGGGGGAGGAACAGAGAGCTGTGGGTCTACCTGTCCTGTTGGGGGAGTAACAGAGAGCTGTGGGTCTACCTTTCCTGTTGGGGGAGGAACAGAGAGCTGTGGGTCTACCTGTCCTGTTGGGGGAGGAACAGAGAGCTGTGGGTCTACCTGTCCTGTAGGGGGAGGAACAGAGAGCTGTGGGTCTACCTGTCCTGTTGGGGGAGGAACAGAGAGCTGTGGGTCTACCTGTCCTGTTGGGGGAGGAACAGAGAGCTGTGGGTCTACCTGTCCTGTTGGGGGAGGAACAGAGAGCTGTGGGTCTACCTGTCCTGTTGGGGGAGTAACAGAGAGCTGTGGGTCTACCTTTCCTGTTGGGGGAGGAACAGAGAGCTGTGGGTCTACCTGTCCTGTTGGGGGAGGAACAGAGAGCTGTGGGGCTACCTGTCCTGTAGGGGGAGGAACAGAGAGCTGTGGGTCTACCTGTCCTGTTGGGGGAGGAACAGAGAGCTGTGGGTCTACCTGTCCTGTTGGGGGAGGAACAGAGAGCTGTGGGTCTACCTGTCCTGTTGGGGGAGGAACAGAGAGCTGTGGGTCTACCTGTCCTGTTGGGGGAGGAACAGAGAGCTGTGGGTCTACCTGTCCTGTTGGGGGAGGAACAGAGAGCTGTGGGTCTATCTGTCCTGTTGGGGGAGTAACAGAGAGCTTTGGGTCTACCTTTCCTGTTGGGGGAGGAACAGAGAGCTGTGGGTCTACCTGTCCTGTTGGGGGAGGAACAGAGAGCTGTGGGTCTACCTGTCCTGTTGGGGGAGTAACAGAGAGCTGTGGGTCTACCTGCCTGTTGGGGGAGGAACAGAGAGCTGTGGGTCTACCTGTCCTGTTGGGGGAGGAACAGAGAGCTGTGGGTCTACCTGTCCTGTTGGGGGAGGAACAGAGAGCTGTGGGTCTACCTGTCCTGTTGGGGGAGGAACAGAGAGCTGTGGGTCTACCTGTCCTGTTGGGGGAGGAACAGAGAGCTGTGGGTCTACCTGTCCTGTTGGGGGAGGAACAGAGAGCTGTGGGTCTACCTGTCCTGTTGGGGGAGGAACAGAGAGCTGTGGGTTGGCAGAACACTACATTGCTGCCTGCCATAAGATGAGGGACAGTGTGACAGACCAACCAACCTGCTTATTGTTCAATGTATGATTATTTTAAACCTTGGTTATTGTTGTTACTGTTGTCCTGTTGACAAAATTGATTATTATTATTAATTATAAATTATGTTCACATTGTAAACCTCCAAAGTAAGCTTTGGCAATATGTACATTGTTACGTCATGCCAATAAAGCAAATGGAATGGAATTGAATTGAATTAAGAGAGATGAGAGAGAGAGAGAGAGAGAGAGAGAGAGAGAGAGAGAGAGAGAGAGAGAGACAAAGACAGAGAAAGTAGACAGAGAGAGGAGATAGAGAGAGAGAGACAGAGATCAGAGAGAGAGACAGATAGAGGGAGAGAAAGAGACAGACAGACAGACAGACAGACAGAGAGAGAGAGAGAGAGAGATATAGAGACAGAGAGATATATAGAGACAGAGAGATATATAGAGACAGAGAGAGAGACAGAGAGAGGAGAGAGAGAGAGAGAGAGAGTGAGAGAGAGAGAGACAGAGATACAGAGACAGTGAAAGAGGAGACAGAGAGAGAGGAGAGAGAGACAGAGCGAGAGAAGGCAGCTCAAGGGATTCCCAATACCAAAGTGGTTAATACCGTGTGTGTGATCCATCTCAGGAACACTAGTTCTCCTCTGAGGAACGAGCACGCCTCACTGTCTAAAACCAAGAGTTTGAGCTTCTCTTCTCACATTTTTCTGTTATGTCTTGAAAAAAAGCCCAATTACACATTAGGGGCATCCATAGGGAGTGGATCTACACTACATGCCAGTCCAGTATTGTACTACTGTAGTTATCTGGCTCATTGGTTCTGAATGGAGCTGCCCTTGGTCTTAACAGCTGGTGGCATGGCACAGAGTTACTGGGGGATATCAACTGGATCACAGAGGACGGGGGGAGGAAGGGATCTCTTCTAAACTAAGCCTAGCCCTGTTTAATTCCTGAGCAGGGTTCACAGGGGGTTAGTTTGTGTGTAATAACCTCAGAGAGCGAGGGAGTGACAGGTGGATGGCATTTTCTCTTAGCTTCATTGTTCTCTCTACCTTTCACCTTGGCATCAGACACCAACAGTCATTACCAGTGATGGAATGAAAGAGGGCTCAAGCAGAATGAGGGGGGAGGGAGAGGAGGAGAGGAGAGGGGGAGGGAGAGGAGGAGAAAGAGGAGAGGAGAGAGAGGAGAGGGAGAGGAGGAGAGGAGAGGGGGAGGGAGAGGAGGAGAGGGAGAGGAGAAGAAGAGAGGAGAGGGAGAGGAGAGGGGGAGGAAGAGGAGGAGAGGAGGAGAGAGAGGAGAGGGAGAGGAGGAGAGAGAGAGGAGGAGAGGAGAGGGGAGGGGAGGGAGAGGATGAGAGGGAGAGGAGGAGAGGGGAGGGGTGAGGGAGAGGGGGTGAGAGAACAGGGGGTGAGGAGGGAAGGAGGGAAGGAGAGGGGATGAGAGAACAGGGGGAGAGCTAACTGTACGAGAGAGCTAACCTGTGTCCCGAATGGTACCTTATTCCCTTTATAGTGCACTACTTCTGACCAGGGCCCATAGGACTTTATAGGTAATAGGGTGCCATTTGGGACACATCCATAGTCAGAGTTTTGTTTGGCTCCAAAGAATCGCTATTGAACAGTGGTCAGAGTCTTAGAGAGTATAATAGTGTGTGGTTTGATCAGTATTCTAGCCAGACGGAGAAAGTATATGGTAGGTACGCCTGATGCCTGCTGCTCTGTCGTTCACTATATACTTCAGTCTGAGACAACATCATTGAAGTTGTTTGTAGTGACGAGGGGCATGAGGGGTGTTGTACAAAACAAAGGAATCAGCGTTCTGATCGTCTCTAACCAATCAGAGTAGCAAAGCCAATGACGAATTTTCAAGCCGCTGCTTTACCCACGTGTGTTCTGGCTCTGGCCCAGCCCATCGATTTCTGGACCAATCAGACGGCCTCGAATGTGTAGCAAACGTTACGTGAGCATGGTGTAGCGTTTGGCTGGAGCAAAGGAGTCTGGGTAGCGAGGTAAGGTATGCTGCAGGCTAAAATCTCCTAAAAAAAAGGTGATATCTAGAACTTACAAGGGTTCTTTGGCCAATGAATGTACATATGAATGGACAAAGCCATCGTCAACGTGACAGCTTTTATTCCTATTTGAAGACTCAAAAGCACATTGAAGCTAAATTAAGTCGGTTAAGATGGTGTCTCATGGAGACAGTTTGAGCTACTCCAGGAAGTGAGGTTGCAGTCTAGCTCAGTGCTGCCCCTCTCATTGAGTAAGGCCGACCGGTGTACTGCAGCTGCAATTAGCAACTAAATTACCCTTATTACTTCATCTGTGTGTGATTTTAAAGTAAATCGGTCGTCAAACTGAGCTGTGTATCTGTGGTCGTCACACTGAGCTGTGCGTCTGTGGTCGTCACACTGAGCTGTGCATCTGTGGTCGTCACACTGAGCTGTGTATCTGTGGTCGTCACACTGAGCTGTGTATCTGTGGTCGTCACACTGAGCTGTGTATCTGTGGTCGTCACACTGAGCTGTGTATCTGTGGTCGTCACACTGAGCTGTGTATCTGTGGTCGTCACACTGAGCTGTGTATCTGTGGTCGTCACACTGAGCTGTGTATCTGTGGTCGTCACACTGAGCTGTGTATCTGTGAACAAACTACTGTACCTCGTTGGGGGGGGGGTTTGTGTGTGTGTGTGTGTGTGTGTGTGTGTGTGTGTGTGTGTGTGTGTGTGTGTGTGTGTGTGTGTGTGTGCGCGCGTCTGTGTGTTTCTGTGAGTGTGTGCGCGCATGTTTGTGTGTGTGTTTGTTTGTTCCTAGTGTGTGTGTGTGTGTGTATGTGTGTGTGTGTGTGTGTGTGTGTGTGTGTGTGTGTGTGTGTGTGTGTGTGTGTGTGTGTGTGTCTTTACAGTACCCGGTGTCTGACAGTTGAGGCGTCTCATCTCTACAGGGTCTGAGGAGTTGCCCAGCAGGGAGTCCTTCACCCCTCCTGAGTGGTCGTCTTTAGGGAGGGGAGACGCTCGCTTCCTATAGAGGGGGGATTAACCAAGAAAGGGTTAACCATGATCACAATTACTAACACACAGAAATATTGAAAGCCCAGTTGGAAAGAGATTGTGTTCTCTCATGAAGGCTGCTTGTTAGAGATACCATTATCTTCATTAGGAGTTAGGAGAGATGGCTAATATATCGCTGAATTAATTTATAGTGTGTGTGTGTTAGGAGAGATGACCTATCTATCGCTGAATTCAATTAGAGAGACATGAATGCCTGCATTCTCCACATGTCATCTGGGCACTGACGGAGGTCTGTAGAGAAACATTGTGACAGCTGGAGTGTGTGTGTGTGTGTGTGTGTGTGTGTGTGTGTGTACTAAACAGTCTGTCTATGGAGAAACAGGCAGACGTTGTAATTAACTCATCAGCTGGGTGGCACAACACTGGCTAATTATAATGTGTTTCTGCACCTGCACCAAGATATAAACTGAGCTGTAAAGACCCAGACTAACCCCTCCCTATACCCCAGACTAACCCCTCCCTATACCCCAGACCACTAACCCCTCCCTATACCCCAGACTAACCCTCCCTTTACCCCAGACTAACCCCTCCCTATACCCCAGACTAACCCCTCCCTATACCCCAGACTAACCCCTCCTATACCCCAGAATAACCCCTCTCTATACCCCAGACTAACCCCTTCCTATACCCCAGACTAACCCCTCCCTTTACCCCAGACTAACCCCTCCCTATACCCCAGACTAACCCCTCCCTATACCCCAGACTAACCCCTCCCTATACCCCAGACTAACCCCTCTCTATACACCAGACTAACCCCTCCCTATACCCCAGACTAACCCCTCCCTATACCCCAGACTAACCCCTCCCTATACCCCAGACTAACCCCTCTCTATACCTCAGACTAACCCCTCTCTATACACCAGACTAACCCCTCTCTAAACCATAGACTAACCCCTCTCTATACTTCAGCCCTATAACCCAGCCCTATAACCAGCCCTATAACCAGCCCATAACCAGCCCTATAACCAGCCCTATAACCAGCCCTATAACCCAGCTAGAGTGTTTTTCCCCGTAGAGACGAGAGAACATTCTAATTCAGAGACAGCCAACATCTGTCAGTGACACACAGACCCATC
>CM042382.1:5110930-5260930 GCA_023634145.1 Thymallus thymallus
AGAGGCCAACCGGCTACTAGCAGGGCTCTGGTCAAAAGTAGTGCAGCATATACGGAATATAGTGCCATTTGGAACACACCCTTAGTCTCCCCACCTGACATTTAGTCAACAATGTGCCATTCAGACAGAGGCTCAGGAAGCTGAGACAGAGACAGACTCAGTCAGACCATTCTGAATGGGAGCGACCTCGAAGGGTGTGTGCGTGTGTTCAGATTGATGGTGACCTCGACACACCCCTGTCGACAGTCACATAATGAACAATACACCACAGCCACAAAACAGATCAACACAACACAACAGTGGAGGTGGGACATGCAATAGTTAATGCACCATAAAACATCTTGTTGTTTCAACTTAGCAAGACAAGTTATTTCAATTATGTAAAATGTTGAGTTGTATCAACTAATATTACTATAGTAAACTCAACTTTAATAACTTAAACTAGTCCAAGGTCGTGAAGTAACTTATCTTTTGAAGCTAAAACTACTCAAATCTTTTACAGTGTGCAACCATTTAAAAACAGTAATTCTGATTTTCTGAGGTCAGGAAATCAGGTGTTTCTGAATAATCAGGAAGACATCTGTGAACATCACAGCACAACAAATGGGAGAAATGGGAAGTTAGTTGGAGCCAGGGCTAGGATGTGACAGTAAGTACCCACCTTTCCTGCTTGCTGCTTTCACACAGAGAGATGGCAGAGAGGAGGAGGAAGATAGGAAGAGGAAGATAGAGGAAGAGAGAGAGAGGAAGATAGAGGATAGAGGAGGAGGAAGATAGAGGAGGAAGATAGAGAGGGAGGAAGATAGAGGAAGATAGAGGAGGAGGAGGAAGATAGAGAAAGGAGGAAGATAGAGGAGGATGAAGATAGAGGAAGATAGGAGGAGGAGGAAGATAGAGGAGGAGGAAGATAGAGGAAGAGAGAGGAGGAGGAAGATAGAGGAGGAGGAAGATTAAGAGAAGGTTAGTCTCTAAAGGTATACCAGCCGAGGGAGACAGTATCACTGTTGGCAGTAAACTGACTGTCTCCTAAAGTAGCTCCTGTAAATCTAGTGTCTGTGGTGAACCATCTATGCTACTCTATGTGTGTGTGTGTGTGTGTGTGTGTGTATGTGTGTGTGTTTGTGTGGAAGCGGAAGGAGAGGTGGAGAGATGAGAGATGGAGAGATGAGAGATGGAGAGATGGAGAGATGAGAGGTGGAGAGATGAGAGGTGGAGAGATGAGAGGTGGAGAGATGAGAGGTGGAGAGATGAGAGATGGAGAGATGAGAGGTGGAGAGATGAGAGGTGGAGAGATGGAGAGATGGAGAGATGAGAGGTGGAGAGATGAGAGGTGGAGAGATGGAGAGATGGAGAGATGAGAGGTGGAGAGATGAGAGGTGGAGAGATGAGAGATGGAGAGATGAGAGATGGAGAGATGAGAGGTGGAGAGATGAGAGGTGGAGAGATGAGAGGTGGAGAGATGAGAGGTGGAGAGATGAGAGGTGGAGAGATGAGACACTGAGGTGTGTCAGTGTGAAAGGTCTGCCTGCTATGTGAATGTTCTTAGATGTGGAGTAAAAGACAACTAGGCTTTTAACAAAATTGCTCAAACTTCTATAAAGTCATACTTTAGACGAGGAGAAAAGAAAGAGCAGAACTTTCTGGAACCAGAACAGAGTAACAGGATAAAATAGTGGGTGATTTGGTCTTGGCTCCAAGTCCAAAATATGGCACTATATTGGTAATCAGTGGCATTTAGGATCCTTCTATAAGAGTCCTTCATGTGGTTCAGTCTTGGGACACACAGGATGTGCTTTGTATCTTTGGCTACATTCACAATCACACTCGCTGATGCAACGCGTGGAAACTTTGCATTAAGGTGGTTTCACTTCCCCCTCCCACAACACACACTCCTCCCAGTGTCTTACCTTCCCCCTCCCACAACACACACTCCTCCCAGTGTCTTACCTTCCCCCTCCCACAACACACACTCCTCCCAGTGTCTTACCTCCCCCCTCCCTCCCACAACACACACTCCTCCCAGTGTCTTACCTTCCCCCTCCTCTCCCACAACACACACTCCTCCCAGTGTCTTACCTTCCCCCTCCCCCCCACAACACACACTCCTCCCAGTGTCTTACCTTCCCCCTCCCCCCCCACAACACACACTCCTCCCAGTGTCTTACCTTCCCCCTCCCCCCCACAACACACACTCCTCCCAGTGTCTTACCTTCCCCCTCCCACAACACACACTCCTCCCAGTGTCTTATCTTCCCCCTCCCCCCCACAACACACACTCCTCCCAGTGTCTTACCTTCCCCCTCCCACAACACACACTCCTCCCAGTGTCTTATCTTCCCCCTCCCCTCCCACAACACACACTCCTCCCAGTGTCTTACCTTCCCCCTCCCCTCCCACAACACACACTCCTCCCAGTGTCTTACCTTCCCCCCCACAACACACACTCCTCCCAGTGTCTTACCTCTTGAAGAGCAGGATAGCGATAACGATGCCGATGATGAGGACTACAGCCAGGACAGGACCCAGGACCCACAACATCTCTGGCTGCTCTACACTCCTGGACACATTAGGAGACACCTCAATAGGGTCTGAGTACGGACTGGCTGAGAATGTCCTCTACAGGAGAGAGGGAGGGAGAGAGAAAGACAGTAAGAGAGTTAGAATATATCCTGGTAAGGTCTCAAAGAATCTAGAAGCGACTGAGACAGACAGACAGACAGACGAGAAAGCTAGAGAGCAAGAAAGAGAGAAAGCCATCACCTACAGAGAGATGAACCTGGAGAAGAGTCCCCTAAGCAAGCTGGTCCTGGAGCTTTGTTCACAAACACAAACAGACCTTACAGAGCCCCAGGACAACAACACAATTAGACCCAACCAAATCATGAGAAAACAAAAAGATAATTACTTGACACATTGGGAAGAATTAACAAAAAAACAGAGCAAACTAGAATGCTATTTGGCCCTAAACAGAGAGTACACAGTGGCAGAATACCTGATCACTGTGACTGACCTAAAGTTAAGGAAAGCTTTGACTATGTACAGACTCAGTGAGCCTTGCTATTGAGAAAGGCCGCCGTAAGCAGACTTGGCTCCCGAGAAAAGACATGTTATGTGCACACTGCCCACAAAATTAGGTGGAAACTGAGCTTCACTTCCTAACTTCCTGCCAAATGTATGACCATATTAGAGACACATACTTCCCTCAGATTACACAGATCCACAAAGAATTCAAAAAATAAATCCAATTTTGATAAACTCCCATATCTACTGGGTGAAATACCACAGTGTTGCAACAAGAAAATGGCAACCAGTGAAGAACAAACACCATTGTAAATACAACCTATACATTTTAATGTTTATTTATTTTCCTTTTTGTACTTTAAATATTTGCAAGTCATTATAACACTTTAAATATACATAATATGACATTTGAAATGTCTTTATTCTTTTGGAACCTTTGTTTTATGTTTACTGTAAATTTGTTATTGTTTATTTCACATTTGTTCATTATCTATTTCACTTGCTTTGGCAATGTAAACATATGTTTCCCATGTCAATAAAGCCCTTTGAATTGAGAGAGAGAGAGAGAACAGAGAGAGAGAGAGAGAAGAGAGAGAGAGAGAAGGAGAGAGAGAGAGAGAGAGAGTGAGAGAACAGAGAGAGAGAGTGAGAGAACAGAGTGAGAGTGAGAGAGAGAACAGAGTGAGAGACAGAGAGAGAGAGAACGTGAGAGAACAGAGTGAGAGTGAGAGAACAGAGTGAGAGAGAGAGAGAGAGAGAGAGAGAGAGAGAGAGAGAGAGAGAGAACAGAGTGAGTGTCTCTCTTGGTATCTGACATAAAGGGGTTAGAGGAGAGGACTCATCTCATCATTAGTGTTCATACCGTGACTAAAAAGAGGAGAGGGGGACTGGCGAAAGAAAGGAGGGAGGAAGAGCAGGGCCATCTGTTTTAAATGATAAATCTGATATGAATTAAGAGAAAGAGAGAATACAGAAAATTTAATTGAGAAAAAGAGGGAGGGAGGAGAGAGAGGGAGGGAGGGAGGGAGGGAGGGAGGGAGGGAGGGAGGGAGGGAGGGAAGGAGAAAGAGAGGGAGGGGGTAAAAGACAGAAGGAGGAGTAGGTGGGAAGGAGGAAGTGGGATCAGAGTCATTACAGCTCAGTGTGTCTCCTTTATCTGCCGAGGGATGGAGGGAGAGAGAATGATAGAAAGAGAGAGAGGATAGAGGTAGGGAGAGAGAGAGGATAGAGGGAGGGAGAGAGCGAGCATAGAGGTAAGGAGAGAGAGAGGGAGGGAGAGAGAGAGAGAGAGAAAGAGGAAGGGAGAGAGAAGGAGCGAATGCAGACAGATACAGTTGAAGTCAGAAGTTTACATACACCTTAGCCAAATACATTTAAACCCAGTTTTTCACAATTCCTGACATTTAATCCTAGTAAAAATTCCCTGTCTTAGGTCAGTTAGGATCACCACTTTATTTTAAGAATGTGAAATGTCAGAATAATAGTAGAGAGAATGATTTATTTCAGCTTTTATTTCTTTCATCACATTCCCAGTGTGTCAGAAGTTTACATACACTCAATTAGTATTTGGTAACATTGCCTTTAAATTGTTTAACATGGGTCAAACGTAACTGAGTGAGGTTTGTAGGCCTCCTTGCATGCACATTGTCCATTTGGAAGACCCATTTCGGACCAAGCTTTAACTTCCTGACTGATGTCTTGAGATGCTCCAGCATCTTCACAAGATCCTTTGCTGTTATTCTGTGATTGATTTGCACTTTTCGCACCAAAGTACGTTCATCTCTAGGAGACAGAACGTGTCTCCTTCCTGAGCCGTATGACGGCTACGTGGTCCCATGGTGTTTATACTTGCATACTATTGTTTGTACAGATGAACGTGGTACCTTCAGGCGTTTGGAAATTGCTCCCAAGGATGAACCAGACTTGTGGAGGTCTACAATTTGTTTCCTGATGTCTTGGCTGATTTCTTTTGATTTTCCCATGATGTCGAGCAAAGAGGCACTGAGTTTGAAGGTAGGCCTTGAAATACATCCACAGGTACACCTCCAATTGACTCAAATTATGTCAATTAGCCTATCAGAAGCTTCTAAAGCCATGACATCATTTTCTGGAATTTTCCAAGCTGTTTAAAGGCACAGTCAACTTAGTGTATGTAAACTTCTGACCCACTGGAATTGTGATATAGTGAATTATAAGTGAAATAATCTGCCTGTAAACAATTGTTGGAAGAATTACTTGTGTCATGCACAAAGTAGATGTCCTAACCGACTTGCCAAAACTATAGTTTGTTAACATGAAATCTGTGGAGTGGTTGAAAAATTAGTTATAATGACTTCAACCTAAGTGTATGTAAACTTCCGACTGTAGCAGTCCTCTCTCTATCACCCAGCATGCACTAGGAGTGGCAGGCAGTAATCTGGATCAGTAGTCATCACAGCACTACTTTTAATCACACACACACACACACACACACACACACACACACACACACACACACACACACACACACACACACACACACACACACACACACACACACACACACACACACACACACAGCTCTTAAACACACGGCACCAATATTAATTGGTAAGATAAGACAGAAATGAGCAGGAAGAGTGTCATGAAGTTGTCTCTTGTGTTTTTAACTCCTGGGCCAGACAGGGAGACAGGGTGACAGGGAGACAGGGTGACAGGGAGACAGGGGGACAGGGGGACAGGGGGACAGGGAGACAGGGAGACAGGGAGACAGGGAGACAGTGTGACAGGTGTGACAGGTGTGACACATACACTCTATACTTGTTTGAGCACATCTTAATTAGCCTTCATGAGTGCATGCTGTGTAATATGTGTTAGTATTCAGGTTAGCTGGTATAGACTGTAGAGACTGCTATGATGTTGCTAAACGTTTAGGAGAGTCTGCGACAAGGCAGTGTCTCAATACATCTCAACGTGTCTACGTAGAGTCATAACTGTAAGTAGGCCAGCCAGTCATCTCTACTGTACTCTACCCTATTTTAAATCATGTGGATGTAGAAGCTGTGTGTGTGTGAGTGAAACCCTTCCAAAGCCCTCAGCAGCAACACACCACATCAGGCTGACTTCCTGTCCAGAGCCCTGAGCAGCAACACACCACACCAGGCTGACTTCCTGTCCAGAGCCCTGAGCAGCAACACGCCACATCAGGCTGACTTCCTGTCCAGAGCCCTGAGCAGCAACACACCACACCAGGCTGACTTCCTGTCCAGAGCCCTGAGCAGCAATACACCACACCAGGCTGACATCCTGTCCAGAGCCCTGAGCAGCAACACACCACACCAGGCTGACTTCCTGTCCAGAGCCCTGAGCAGCAACACACCACACCAGGCTAACTTCCTGTCCAGAGCCCTGAGCAGCAACCCACCACACCAGGCTGACTTCCTGTCCAGAGCCCTGAGCAGCAACCCACCACACCAGGCTGACTTCCTGTCCAGAGCCCTGAGCAGCAACACAACACAACAGGCTGACTTCCTGTCCAGAGCCCTGAGCAGCAACACACCACACCAGGCTGACTTCCTGTCCAGAGCCCTGAGCAGCAACCCACCACACCAGGCTGACTTCCTGTCCAGAGCCCTGAGCAGCAACCCACCACACCAGGCTGACTTCCTGTCCAGAGCCCTGAGCAGCAACACACCACACCAGGCTGACTTCCTGTCCAGAGCCCTGAGCAGCAACACACCACACCAGGCTGACATCCTGTCCTAAGTGTTGGAATTCCTCTCCTTTTTCTACGTCTGAAAGTGTCTGTTTGATAAGTATTATTACTGTTTTTATGTAATTTCTGTTGTTGTCATTTAGCAGATGCTCTTATCCAGAGTGACTTAGAGGAGCAATTAGGGTTAAGTGCCATGCTCAAGGGTATATCAGCATATTTTTCAACTAGTAGGCCCAGGGATTTGAACCAGCAACCAGCTAGCTAGGCTACCTGACAAATGAAAAGATGAGGAGAGAGAGAGAGAGAGAGAGAGAGAGAGAGATGAAAAGAGACAAAGAGAGAAAAAGACAATGAGAAAGACACTGCTCCTCAGTGCTGTCCTCTATCTATCTCTCTATATATAACTCCCCTCTCTCCCCGTCTCCTCTCTCCACTCTACCCATCTCCTCTCTCCTCTCTCCCCATCTCCTCTCTACCTCTCTCCTCTCTCCCCGTCTCCTCTCTACCTCTCTCCCTCTCTACCTCTCTCCCTCTCTACCTCTCTCCCTCTCTCCCCGTCTCCTCTCTCCCTGTCTCCTCTCTCCCTGTCTCCTCTCTCACTGTCTCCTCTCTCACTGTCTCCTCTCTCACTGTCTCCTCTCTCCCTGTCTCCTCTCTCCCTGTCTCCTCTCTCCCTGTCTCCTCTCTCACTGTCTCCTCTCTTCCTGTCTCCTCTCTCACTGTCTCCTCTCTCCCTGTCTCCTCTCTCCCTGTCTCCTCTCTCCCTGTCTCCTCTCTCTGAGTGCTCCTCGTCACTTCCATTTTGTGTGCGTCATTTGTCTCTGTGCTGCTTGTTGCTTCTTGGCTACCTGCCAAACTTTACGGTTTTCCTTTTTTATAACCATTTATTTAATCTTCATTTAACACATTTACCAACGTCTTAGTCATTATTATTTTTCCCTCTGTCTGCCTTTTTCCCCCGGACGCTTTATCTGGACATGTTTCTACAGGACTTCCACCAGCCGAAGCTAAGTAGTAACATTGTTAACACTATGCCATCTGACGTTAACTGCAGTCACTGTATTCATAACATACAGGAAAACTATGGCCTTATGGCGAGGATAGCCTCGCTGCAAGCCCAGCTTCAGACGCCATCGTTAGGCAATTTAAGTGTAGGAAAGGATGAAACAGCATCTGTGCCACCAGTAAGTACAGTTACTAGTATGAATCCCCTCCACAGTCCCCGCAGCCGGAAAATTTTCTCAGGGCTTCTGGAAAGAAATGCAGTCGGCATGCTCAACCGGTGTCGGTTGAACCAGAGACTGAAGCCTCCCACCATTAGCTCTGACAAATTGAAAACCCTAGTCATTGGCGACTCCATTACCTGCAATATTAGACTTAATAAGAATCATCCAGGATAATACACTGTTTACCACGGGGCAGGGTACCGACGTAAAGGCTCATCTGAAGATGGTGCTGGCTAAAACAAAATCTGGCGAGTGTAGAGAGTGTAGGGATATTGTTAACCACGTCGGCACCAACGATGTCAGGATGAAACAGTCAGAGGTCACCAAGCAACATAGCTTCAGTGTGTAAATTAGCTAGAAAGATGTCAGCATGGAGTAATAGTCTCTGTCTCCCTCCCAGTTAGGGGGAGTGATGAGCTCTACAGCAGTCTCACAACTTAATCGCTGGTTGAAAACTGTTTTCTGCCCCTCCCAAAGGATAGAATTTGTAAATAATTGTCCCTCTTTCTGGGACTCACACACAAACAGGACCAAGCCTGGCTTGCTGAGGAGTGACGGACTCCATCCTAGCTGGAGGGGTGCTCTCATTTTATCTATGAACATAGACAAGGCTCTAACTCCACTATGAGATAGGGTGCAGGCCAGCCTGTTAGCCAGCCTGCCAGCTTAGTGGAGTCTGCCACTAGCATAGTCAGTGCAGTCAGTTCAGTTGTCTGTGCCTTGATCTAGGTTGCGCAAACCTAAACATGGCGTTGTTCGCCTTAGTAATCTCACTGGAATAAAGACCTCCTCCATTCCTGTCATTATTGAAAGAGGTTGTGATATCGCACTTCTTAAAATAGGGTTATTAATGTTAGATCCCTCACTTCCAAGGCAGTTATAGTCAATGAACTAATCACTGATCATAATCTTGACGTGATTGGCCTGACTGAAATCATACCCCCCAAAAAAGGACAGCGTTTTCATCTTTTGAGCATCTAGTCATGAAATCTATGCAGCCTACTCAATCACTTTTTATAGCTACTGTTTACAGTCCTCCTGGGCCTTATACAGAGTTCCTTACTGAGTTCTCTGAATTTCTATCAGACCTTGTAGTCATGGCAGATAATATTCAAATTTTTGAATATTATCCACTACAAAAGGCTTTCGGTGCCATCATCGACTCAGTGGGTTTAGTCCAACATGTCTCCGGATCTACTCATTACCACAGTCATCCCCTGGATCTAGTTCTGTCCCATGGAATAAATATTATGGATCTAAATGTTTATCCTCATAATCCTGGACTATCGGACCACCATTTTATTTTGTTCGCAATTGCAACAAATAATCTGCTTAGACCCCAACCAAGGATCATCAAAAGCCGTGCTATAAATTCTCTGACAACCCAAAGATTCCTAGATGCCCTTCCAGACTCCTTCCACCTATCCAAGGGCGTCGGAGTTCAAAAATCAGTTAACGATCAAACTGAGGATCTAAATGTAACCTTGCGTAATACCCTAGATGTAGTCACACCCCTAAAAACTAAATACATTTGCCAAAAGAAACTAGCTCCCTGGTACACAGAAAATACCCGAGCTCTGAAGCAAGCTTCCAGAAAACTGGAATGGAAATGGCGCTCCACCAAACTGGAAGTCTTCCTACTAGCTTGGAAAGAAAGTACAGTGCAATATCGAAGAGGCCTCACTGCTGCTCGATCATACTATTTTTCCAACCTAATTGAGGAGAATAAGAATAAACCTACATTTCTATTTGATACTGTTGCAAAGCTAACTAAAAAGCAGCATTCCCCAAGAGAGGATGCCTTTCACTTCAGAAGTGATGAATTCATGAACTTCCTCAACGAAAAGATCATTATCATTAGAAAGCAAATTACTGTGTATTTCCCCAAAGCTCAGCTGTCCTGAGTCTGACAGAACTGCCAGGACCTCGGATCAATGGAGACACTCAAGTTTTTAATCCTATATCTCGACACATTCATGAAAATGGTCATGGCCTCTAAACCTTTAACCTGCATAATGGACCCTATTCCAACTAAACTACTGAAATAGCTACTTCCTGTGCTCGGCCCTCCTATGCTGAACATAATAAATGGCTCCCTCTCCACCGGATGTGTACCAAACTCTCTAAAAGTGGCAGTAATAAAGCCTCGCTTGAAAAAGCCAAGCCTTGACCCAGAAAATGTAAAAAACTATCGGCCTATATCGAATTTCCCATTTCTCTCAAAAATCTTAGAAAAAGCTGTTGTGCAGATCACTTTTAATGGCGTCAGACCAAGGCTCTGCATCTGTCCTCGTGCTCTTAGACCTTAGTGCTGCTTTTGATACCATCGACCACCATATTCTTTTGGAGAGATTGGAAACCTTAATTGGTATACACAGACAAGTTCTTGCCAGGTTTAGATATTGTCTGTCAGAGAGATATCAGTTCGTCTCCGTGGATGGTTTGTCCTCTGATAAATCAATTGTATGTTTCGGTGTTCCTCAAGGTTCCGTTTTAGGGCCACTATTGTTTTCACTATATATTTGACCTCTTGGTGATGTCATTCGGAAACATAATGTTAACTTCCATTGCTATGCGGACGACACACAGTTGTATATTTCGATGAAACATGGTGATGCCCCAAAATTGCCAGCCCTGGAAGCCTGTGTTTCAGACATAAGAAAGTAGATGGCAGCAAATTGTTTAATTTTAAACTCTGACAAAACAGAGATGCTAGTTCTAGGTCCCAAGAAACAAAGAGATCTGCTTTTGGTTCTGACAATTAATCTTAATCGTTGTACAAACTGTGAAGGACCTTGGCGTTACTCTGGACCCGGATCTATCATTTAACAAACATATCAAGAATATTTCAAGGACAGCTTTTTTCCATCTTCGTAAGATTACTGCAATGCTCTTCTCTCCGGCTACCCGGATAATGCACTAAATAAAACTTAAATTAGTGTTAAACACGGCTGCTAGAATACAAGGCTCTAACTTACTAGAATCATATTACTCCCGTGCTAGCCTCTCTACACTGGCTTCCTGTTAAGGCTAGGGCTGATTTCAAGGTTTTACTGCTAACCTACAAAGCATTACATGGGCTTGCTCCTACTTATCTCTCAGATTTGGTCCTGCCGTACATACCTACACGTACACTCCGGTCACAAGACGCAGGCCTCCTTATTGTCCCTAGAACTTCTAAGCAAACAGCTGGAGGCAGGGCTTTCTCCTATAGAGCTCCATTTTTATGTAATGGTCTGCCTATCCATGTGAGAGACGCAGACTCTTTACTGAAGACTCATCTCTTCAGTAGTTCCTATGATTGAGTGTAGTCTGGCCCAGGGGTGCAAGGGTGAACGGCTGTGCCGGGTGGAGATTATAACAATTCATGGCTATTAAGACCAGATCTTTCTCCAAGATGTTCAAACGTTCATAGATGACCAGCAGGGTCAAATGGCCACCCCTCAGAGCCTGGTTCCTCTCTAGGTTTCTTCCTAGGTTTTTGCCTTTCTAGGGAGTTTTTCCTAGCCACCGTGCTCCCAGGTTTTAGGCTGGGTTTCTGTATAGCACTTTGTGATCGGCTGATGTAAAAAGGGCTTTATAAATAAAATTGATTTGATCCTTCTAATATCTGTATCGAAGAGGAACAACTAACTCCTCCTCTGTCTCCACTCCTCCTCCTCTGTCTCTACACTCCTCCTCCTCTGTCTCTCCACTCCTCCTCCTCTGTCTCTCCACTCCTTCTCCTCTGTCTCTCCACTCCTCCTCCTCTGTCTCTCCACTCCTCCTCCTATGTCTCTCTCTTCTCCACTCCTTTTGCTCACCTTCCAAAGTAAAGTTACTGAGACATACATTCTCTCTCTCCCTCTGTCATTTATGTCATCACAGGAACTGAAGGGAATCTCCTTCCTTCTCTCTCTCAAGCCCCCCCCCTCCTGACTATTTCCTCTCTCTCCACCCCCTCCTCTTTTGTTCTTCTCTCTCCATTCATCTCTTCCTTCCTTCCTCCCTCCCTCCATCACGTTATTTATTTAATGCCCCCTCTCTCTCTGTGCTTGCGTATAAATGATAGTGTTGATAGTGTTTATAGTCACCCAGCATCTCTCATCCCATTATCTTTCTCTCGTCTCTCTCTCTCGTCCCCACCCCCCACCCCTCTAACTCTATTGAACAGATATTCTACTGTGTGATCTGATCGGGGCTGGAGGAAGGATTGAAGCAACGTTGTAAAGACACAAGTAATTTACTCTTTAGCTGTTGTCTCAGTCTCAGCTGGATTGAAAACAATACCAATGGTCTTCTTAACAACCCAACAAGACAGACGATGCTAGTGAGCATTTCATTGTTGGTTATTTGGTTATAGGAGGCTTCAGAGGGATTGATTGTGATCGTGTCAGGGTTCTCCCATCGCCAATTGGTTTAACTGTTGCATTTGAAGTACAGTGCATCAGTGTCAGTCCTGCTTTACACGCTTCACTGCAATTAGTCCTGCTTTACCACGGCTCTCTGTCCCAGACTCCAGAGAGAGAGAAATGGAGGGAGAGGGAGAGCTGAATATGCATGCCTAGTGTCCTCCTGCATTGCAGCACTATCGGTGTCTGGGCCTATCTGACTTTCAACTGGACAAGTACTTGACTCCACAGCCCCAGAGTACCACAGTACAGTTACTAGTGTCAGTGTAGCAAAGCCACCCATATAGGCCTGGATGTCCATTACATTATAAACAGACCATTACAGAGTGATGGAAGAACTTTAGAAGCTGTATTTTTGACCATACTACAATATGTGAGTCTTTCTAGATACAGCATGTCTATATCTGTCTGTGTGTGTGTGTGTGTGTGTGTGTGTGTGTGTGTGTGTGTGTGTGTGTGTGTGTGTGTGTGTGTGTGTGTGTGTGTGTTTGCATATCTGTCTCTTTTCCTTACGTGTTTGTCAGTGTTCTCCTGCTCCTGCTCCTTCAGTGCAGCGAGTACGAAGGCCAGGTACCGCTGGTGACCAGGTAGCGGGCGGTTGTAGAAGCCGTTGTACCTCTTCTCATCTCCCAGGGTGAATGTAGCGGGCAGGGAGGCCAGCTTGGCAGCGATGTATGGCCGGGAGGGCTCAACCTGGCGCCTACGACGAAGGACAGGACCCTCGCCAGACTCCAACAGCTGACGACAAGGTTTGAGATTAGAGGTTAAAGGTTGAAATTCAGGGGTTAGAGGTCAGTGAAGTAGGTAGATGCTGTTCTTAACCACTGATTCAGAGGCTGTATCCCAAATGGCACCCTATTCCCTACATAGTGCACTACAGTTTATTTTAATGAAGTTCTGTACAGGGTTACATTGACAACCTTGACGTTGGAGCTACTGCACCAATAAATGCAACTAATACGACGACTCACCTCCTCCAGGTCCATCTCGTCAGGGTTCTCCCACCGCCATGACGACGACTGGGACACCGGCACCACCACAATGTAGTACCATCTGAGAACACACATTACATATATTGACCATCACAGAACAGTCAAGAAAACTGAAATACACTGTTGTTCTTGCAGAATACCGTTTTTTTTTTTTACAGAATTTGGTATTTTCAAAATATGAGTAACATAGTTAAGTAAGTATGTTAAAAGCAGCTTTTCTGTGTTGAAATGGTACGGGTGAACCACAACAACAGAATTGTGTGGGTTTATACCAGTCACTGATTGGCCAGATCATCCTCCTCAGGAAGATGACATTATCCTCTATGAGGAAATAGCAAGCATTTTTTAAATGGTCCCCTCCCCTCCCCTTCTCTCTTCTCCTCTCTTCTCCTCTCTTCTCCTCTCTTCTCCTCTCTTCTCCTCTCTTCTCTTCTCCTCTCCTCTCTTCTCCTCTCCTCTCTTCTCCTCTCTTCTCCTCTCCTCTCTTCTCTTCTCCTCTCCTCTCCTCTCTTCCCCTCTCCTCTCTTCCCCTCTCCTCTCTTCCCCTCTCCTCTCCTCCCCTCTCCTCCCCCTCCCTGTTCGTCTCAGAGTGGTAGAAGACATATCTACAAGATACCCTACTACTGAATAACCAGCTGCAGTTACACTGTCAATCTTAACCCAACCTCACAGTGTGTGTTTATGTATGTGTGTGTGTGTGTGTGTGTGTGTGTGTGTGTGTGTATGTGTGTGTGTTTATGTATGTGTGTGTGTGTGTGTGTGTGTGTGTGTGTGTGTATGTGTGTGTGTGTGTGTGTGTGTGTGTGTGTGTGTGTGTGTGTGTGTGTGTGTGTGTGTGTGTGTGTGTGTGTGTGTGTGTGTGTGTGTGTGTGTGTGTGTGTGTGTGTGTGTGTGTGTGTGTGTGTGTGTGTGTGTGTGTGTGTGTGTGTGTGTGTGTGTGTGTGTGTGAGCCTCAACAGCGCTCTGCAGCACAGTAATCTTTTTACAATCCGGGCGCTGCTCCCAGCTCTGACCTCGGTTGCCCTGGCGACTGGGAGAGCAGTGTGAGAGGAAGGATCTAACAGTTCTAACCAGCCACTCCTGGACTGCCTCCCAAATGGCACCCTATTCCCTACATAGTGCACTACTTTTAACCAGAGCCCTATGAGGGGAATAGGGTGCCATTTGGAAGTTCTGAGTTCTTAGATTGGGTCATTTTGGAGCAATTTGACCAAAATGTCCCTGATTGCAACAGAAGGTAAAAGGTATTGGCAATTTGCTAGTGCTGCAGTAGAGGAATGGACTTCTCAGATAGTACAAGGACCATTTGCTTTCTCAGTAAGCTATCTACAAAGAGTTAGGGCTACTCCGTTAGTCAGATTTGTTAGAAAGGCCCAATATCATACTAACCTGACTTCAGCAGTAGTCTGTACATTAGTACTACTAACCTGACTTCAGCAGTAGTCTGTACATTAGTACTACTAACCTGACTTCAGCAGTAGTCTGTACATTAGTACTACTAACCTGACTTCAGCAGTAGTCTGTACATTAGTACTACTAACCTGACTTCAGCAGTAGTCTGTACATTAGTACTACTAACCTGACTTCAGCAGTAGTCTGTACATTAGTACTACTAACCTGACTTCAGCAGTAGTCTGTACATTAGTACTACTAACCTGACTTCAGCAGTAGTCTGTACATTAGTACTACTAACCTGACTTCAGCAGTAGTCTGTACATTAGTACTACTAACCTGACTTCAGCAGTAGTCTGTACATTAGTACTACTAACCTGACTTCAGCAGTAGTCTGTACATTAGTACTACTAACCTGACTTCAGCAGTAGTCTGTACATTAGTACTACTAACCTGACTTCAGCAGTAGTCTGTACATTAGTACTACTAACCACAGGAAGAGTAGCTGCTGCCACTCTGAGACGAACAGAATGGGGATACATAGTAAATACAAAATAATAACCTGACTTTAGGCAGGTCTATAATAGTGTTAGTTGTAGTTATAGTTAGTTAAATGATACTAACCTGACTTGACCAGTAGTCTGTACTTTAGGCAAGTCTATAGTGAGCTTCCCTTCCTGGTTCTGCTGGGTTGAGTAGAGGACAGGCTTAGTCTTCAGGAGGTCTGGGGCGGTCCTGATGGAGACTTGCTGCTGTAGACCCCCAGCGGTGTTCCCTCTGGACATCAACACAAAGCTGTAGTCTGTATCAGGCTGTAGTCTGGTGATCAGCTTCCTCTTCAGGTTCCCCTGTACCTCCACACTCTGCTGGTTATACAGGATCTAGATAGAGACACAACACATACATAGGGTTACACAGACAGACAGACAGACAGACAGACAGACAGACAGACAGAGACAGACACACAGACAGACAGAGACAGACACACAGACAGACAGAGACAGACACACAGACAGACAGAGACAGACACACAGACAGACAGAGACAGACACACAGACAGACAGAGACAGACACACAGACAGACAGAGACAGACACACAGACAGACACAGACACAGACACACAGACAGACAGACAGACAGACAGACAGACAGACAGACAGACAGACAGACAGACAGACAGAGACAAACAGAGACAAACAGAGACAGACAGAGACAGACAGAGACAAACAGAGACAAACAGAGACAAACAGAGACAGACAGACAGACAGAGACAGACAGACAGAGACAGACAGAGACAAACAGAGACAAACAGAGACAGACAGAGACAAACAGAGACAGACAGACAGACAGAGACAGACAGACAGAGACAGACAGACAGAAATTTCACTGTAGAAATACACACACACACACACACAAAAATAAAAACATTTGCAGTTTCATTTTCTGTCACTGTGAGAGCTGAAATACAACAGCCAGGCTCTTACCTTGAAAGGCACTTGGGACTTATAGTTTTCTGGCACTTCCCACGTGAGCAGGACTGATGTTTTCATGACGGCTTTGACACCGAAGCTTGTAGCAAACGCTGAGGGGGTAAAATAGGGTTTAGATTATTACTATCTGGACCTCAGTCATGGTAACTGATAACTTTAAACAAGTTTCTTAAAAAGAATATCCATTTATTAAAATAA
This sequence comes from Thymallus thymallus, assembly GCA_023634145.1. Classification (NCBI taxonomy): domain Eukaryota; kingdom Metazoa; phylum Chordata; class Actinopteri; order Salmoniformes; family Salmonidae; genus Thymallus; species Thymallus thymallus. Next base: position 5,127,335 of record CM042382.1, read on the forward strand.
TCAACAACACACCAGGGTCACACCGATTACCATGGCATGAACACTACACTACAGTACAGTACAGTACAGTGGGAGGAGAATACTGAGGCTTAAAATAGCCACACACTCACATCTGGTGATAAATAAATAATCAATCCAACATGTATAAGGTGAAATGCATGCAAACCAGCCCATGTGTAATGAGGTGCGTGAGAGGACTGGAGCGTGAAGTGCAGTGTGAATGTAGCATATAACAACGATCTGTAAATCAATAAGGTACTGTGGGCTAGAGAGGAGAAGAGAGAGGTACTGTGGGGTAGAGAGGAGAGGAGAGAGGTACTGTGGGCTAGAGAGGAGAGGAGAGAGGTACTGTGGGCTAGAGAGGAGAGGAGAGGTACTGTGGGGTAGAAAGGAGAAGAGAGAGGTACTGTGGGCTAGAGAGGAGAAGAGAGAGGTACTGTGGGCTAGAGAGGAGAAGAGAGAGGTACTGTGGGGTAGAGAGGAGAGGAGAGAGGTACTGTGGGCTAGAGAGGAGAGGAGAGAGGTACTGTGGGCTAGAGAGGAGAAGAGAGAGGTACTGTGGGCTAGAGAGGAGAGGAGAGAGGTACTGTGGGCTAGAGAGGAGAAGAGAGAGGTACTGTGGGCTAGAGAGGAGAAGAGAGAGGTACTGTGGGCTAGAGAGGACAGGATAGCAGAGAATACAGGTAGGACAGGATGGGTTTAAGAAGATAAGGCTCCACTCTACACAGTATATGGACGTCAGTGTGATTATATGGATGTGTTTGAGTGTGTCTCTCACCAGGTGATGTGGACATAGTCCTGCTCTGTATACTAGGACTGATGGGTCCGCCTCCTTTACTGGTGAACGCCTGAACTCTGATGTCATAGGTGGTGTCAGGTTTCAGGCCCTGGATGGTCATGTGTGTGTCCAACGTCCTGTTAAGATAAGATATGCATTTTATTTTTTATAGCCTATTTTCGCACATATGTGCTTTGCATCATAATACTAATAATAACAATAACAATAGACGGTTATATAAACACTTTCCACAGGATTCCTTACCAGACAGACAGACAGACAGACAGACAGACAGACAGACAGACAGACAGACAGACAGACAGACAGACAGACACTTTATTGATCCCGAGGGGGAAATTTCTTTGTCAAGCAGCTACAACAAAACACAGGGCAGGTGCAAAATGCCACAACGAAAGTACACAAAAGACAGATACACGGTACATGATACATAGAGCGGCAGTATGAAAAAGTATAGAAATACAAGATATCTGGAGTGCAAAAAAAAGCTATAAAAAGACATTGCATAGTATGGGTGGTTGGCTGAATATGTACACTATACATTGGTGGATGTTGGATGGTTAACTATACTATACAGGTCGATGGCAGAGAAATACTTCAGTAGCTAAAAATGCATATTTTCTATACTTTTTCATACTGCCGCTCTATGTATCATGTACCGTGTATCTGTCTTTTGTGTACTTTCGTTGTGGCATTTTGCACCTGCCCTGTGTTTTTGTTGTAGCTGCTTGATAATGAAATTTCCCCCCCGGGGGATCAATAAAGTACCTATCTATCTATCTATCTATCTATCTATCTATCTATCTATCTATCTATCTATCTATCTATCTATCTATCTATCTATCTATCTATCTATCTATCTATCTATCTATCTATCTATCTATCTATCTATCTATCTATCTATCTATCTATCTATCTATCTATATTTTGGTGATATAACCAATCACACACACAGCTACAGAGAGACAGTACAGGGGAACCTTTAAAAAAACAAGACTTTCATTACAACAGATATAAGCCTTTGGGCGTTATTGTGTTTTTATCCTCAATAATTTTCTATATATGTAATTTCTCTAGCTGGAGCACCCTACTGCTTTTAATTAGCATATACTGTACATTCAATCAATAAATCAATAAATCAATCAATGGGTGGTGAATAATACCTGTTGGTGCTGTTGGTATGGCTGTTGATGTCTCTGTACACCACAACATACTGCAGTATCTTCCCGTTCCTCTCCGACAGCGCTGGGGGATCCCATGCCAGCTGGGTGGTCGACGTGGTCAACCTACAATGTAAAGTGTGTTAGGAGCGTACCCTGCCTGTTGGCTCTCTGCAATCTATTCATAAGAGATGGGAAGTGAATTGATATCGTTCAGAAATAAACATCAAGTACATGGAGGATTCTTTATAACAGATATTGGTATCGCACGCACGCACACACACACACACACACACACACACACGCGCACGCACACACACACACACACACGCACACACACACACACGCACACACACAGCTAGACTGACCATAATGACTGAAACAGAGCATTACCTTCTCCTGCACACAGCTAGACTGACCATAATGACTGAAACAGAGCATTACCTTCTCCTGCACACAGCTAGACTGACCATAATGACTGAAACAGAGCATTACCTAAAGCTGATTTTGAACCATTGGACCTTAACTGCATTAATGAAGGCAGTTACAACAGGTGTGTTAAGTTCTGCCATGTTTTGGCACAGAGCTGCAACACTCACATCTGCTCATGGCATGCACGCTCACATACATGCAGGTACGCACCCTGTGACACTGAGGTTTGAGGGGAACCCGCTGGGTGCATCTTCCTGCGTGCTGATCTCCTTGACATAGGCCTCTCCGATACCGGCCCGGTTACGTGCACTCAGCCGGAACACGTAGGTGGCGCCCTTGTGCAGTCCGGTGACGGTGTGGTGGTCGTCTGTGCGTTTGAACTCCCGCGAGGTGTAAGCCTGGATTCAATTAAAGTGTCTTTTTTTATGGGTAATAGATAATACATATATCAATATCATGGGCATTTGATCTCAGAGAATAGTACTGAAAGCAGTAATTAAAGGGGAAGTTGAAACCAAACCAACGGTTTCTCCTGGCCCAGACTACTTTCAGGGTGAGGAAGTTGGAACCATAACATCAAGTTCAAATCCGGAACACTGAGTTTCAAAATGAAGCATCTCTGAGTAGGTGTGCTGATCTAGGATCAGGTCCCCATTATCCATGTTATCATATTCATTATGATGTAAAAGGCTAAACTGATCCTAGATCAGCACTCTGAGATGCTTCATGAATACAGGATCGTCAAATATCTACCGTGTCCTCTTGGCGTCTGTACTGCAGCTGATAGCCCATCATGTCTCCCACCATGTCTTTAGGAGGCTGCCACTGGATCAGGGCAGTGTTACCAATAGTAGTGCTGATCATCATGGTGGGCCGACCCGGGACTGGAGTAAGAGAAATTATATTTCGCATACAAGGCATGAGGAAAGCTTCATACATCACACAGGCCCACACCTCAGCCATACGGTCTGTCCAGTTTGGATCACACAGGCCGACACCTCAGCCATACGGTCTGTCCAGTTTGGATCACACAGGCCGACACCTCAGCCATAAAGTCTGTCCAGTTTGGATCACACAGGCCGACACCTCAGCCATACGGTCTGTCCAGTTTGGATCACACAGGCCCACACCTCAGCCATACAGTCTGTCCAGTTTGGATCACACAGGCCCACACCTCAGCCATACAGTCTGTCCAGTTTGGATCACACAGGTCCACACCTCAGCCATACAGTCTGTCCAGTTTGGATCACACAGGTCCACACCTCAGCCATACAGTCTGTCCAGTTTGGATCACACAGGCCCACACCTCAGCCATACAGTCTGTCCAGTTTGGATCACACAGGCCCACACCTCAGCCATACAGTCTGTCCAGTTTGGATCACACAGGCCCACACCTCAGCCATACAGTCTGTCCAGTTTGGATCACACAGGTCCACACCTCAGCCATGCAGTCTGTCCAGATTGGATCACACAGGCCGGCACCTCAGCCATACAGTCTGTCCAGATTGGATCACACAGGCCGACACCTCAGCCATACAGTCTGTCCAGATTGGATCACACAGGCCGGCACCTCAGCCATACAGTCTGTCCAGATTGGATCACACAGGCCGGCACCTCAGCCATACAGTCTGTCCAGTTTGGATCACACAGGCCGGCACCTCAGCCATACAGTCTGTCCAGATTGCATCGGAGATAAACAACATTTTCTCTGCAGAACATCTGAGTTCTCCTCCTGCTTCTCTATAATTTAGATATCACCACCTTCTAAAGTTGAGCAGTGGCCAGTAACGGCAGCATCTTACCTGCTCCAGTGGTGGTGATGACTTTAGCTTTGCTGCGTGCCCCATCTCCCTTGGTGGTGTAGGCTGCCACGGTAACAGAGTAGGTGGTCTCAGAGTGTAGACCAGTGATGGTGGCCTCCTGATAGAAGCAACATATGGTCAGGGGTTAGAGGTCAGGGATTAGAGATCAACCACACATACTGTGTGTGTGAGCGACAATGCCCGCCTCACTCCAAATATCAACCCCCTTAGACAAGAACGCATTGACACTCCCCCGCCCCACACACACACCTTTCTCCATCCACCTACAGTGTCTAGTGTGGTGTACTTTTCATCAACACTGATATCTAAAATGGAGAAAGGTTTTAGAAGGCACTGTGTCTGTTACCAGAAGGCACTTACTTAACCAAACAAACACACAAACCCAGAGAAAGAAACAGAGGAACCAGAACAGAACACACAAGGTGGACCGGAACAAACCGGTACCAGAAAACACTGACACACAAGGTGGACCGGAACAAACCTGTAGCAGAAAACACTGACACACAAGGTGGACCGGAACAAACCAGGTTGGGACCTACTGCTTTAAATAACACCAAAGGATACGTGCCTGTGCGTACATGGCTGCATCTGTGTGTGTGTGTGTGTGTGTGTGTGTGTGTGTGTGTGTGCCAGCGTCCATGTGTGTGTGTGTTGGTCAGTCAATATAAGTGCAATATAAGGTATGTGAGGACAATATACAGAAGATGAATGTGTTTTTTCAGATGTTATTGTAAATCACACAGTTAGTCCATCACCATCCTGGTCTTTCATTGGGTTATGATGGGGTTAAAGTATCAAGTGGTTTAACGGCAAGCCCAAGAGAGAGAGGAAAACACACACACACACACACACACACACACACACACACACACACACACACACACAGAGCATTCCTGATGGTCCCAGCGCAGATGATGGGGAGAGAGAGAACCTTCCCAGCACAACCCAAACCAGAACCTTCCAGCACACTGTACACACTAGAGTTACTCACATACTCTGTGGATTCCTCAATATTCCACTGATGGGAGAGAGAGAGACGGACAGACAGATGGGAGAAAGAGGGGGATGGAGAGATGAGTAAGAGACAACAAAACAGAAAAAAAGAGATCTGCCTTTTTTTCCTCGATAGACAGACAGACAGACAGACAGACAGACAGACAGACAGAGACAGACAGAGACAGACAGAGACAGACAGACAGACAGACAGACAGACAGACAGACAGACAGACAGACAGACAGACAGACAGACAGACAGACAGACAGACAGACAGACAGACAGACAGACAGACAGACAGACAGACAGACAGACAGAGTAGTAGATGAACCAACTTGTTACTCATTCTGTTCTGTGTCCTAAATGGAACCATATTCTCTACATAGTGCACTACTTTTGACGAGAGCACTATAGAGCAAAAAAGGGTGCCATTTGGGACTGACCCCGAGTGTGAATGAAATAAATAATCTGCAATAGCTGCTCACCAAGGACAACAGCATTCAGAGAGACACAGAGAGAGAGAGACAGAGAGACACAGAGAGAGAGACACAGAGAGACACAGAGAAAGACAGAGACAGACACAGGGAGAGAGACAGAGAGAGAGAGACAGAAAGAGAGACACACAGAAAGAGATACACAGAGAGAGAGACACAGAGAGACACAGAGAAAGACAGAGACAGACACAGGGAGAGAGACAGAGAGAGAGAGACAGAAAGAGAGACACACAGAAAGAGATACACAGAGAGAGAGACACAGAGAGACACAGAGAAAGACAGAGACAGACTCAGAGAGAGAGACACAGAGAGAGAGACAGAAAGAGACACAGAGAGACACAGAGATACAGAGAGAGACAGAGAGAGAGAGATTGAGAGAGACAGAGAGACACAGAGAGATATTGTACTGTATTTACTATACTACTACACAGAGAGACTGAGACACAGAGAGAGAGAGAGACACACAGAGATACAAAGAGAGAAACAGAGAAAGAGATACTCAGAGAAGACATTAGCCAGCATAGCATGTTAACCATAGCAACCAATGTTTTTGCCCAGATGAAAGTATTATTTTTATTTTTTTCTCCGACTAAATAGTATACAGTGCATTCGTAAAGTATTCAGACCCGTTGATTTCTCCAAATGTTGTTACATTACAGTCTTATTCTAAAATGGAATCATTTATCCTCATCAATAATAATAGTAATTGGGGGTGAAGGGTCAGGGAGGTGACAAAGAACCGGATGGTCACTCTGACAGAGCTCCAGAGTTCCTCTGTAGAGATGGGAGAACCTTCCAGGACAAACATCTCTGCAGCACTCCACCAATCAGACATTTATGGTAGAGTGGCCAGACGGAAGCCACTCCTCAGGAAAAGCCACATGACAGCCCGCTTGGAGTTTGCCAAAAGGCACTTACAGGACTCTCAGACCATGAGAAACAAGATTCTCTGGTCTGATGAAACCAAGATTGAACTCTTTGGCCTGTATGCCAAGTGTCACGTCTGGAGGAAACCTGGCACCATCCCTACGGTGAAGCATGGTGGTGGCAGCACAATGCTGTGGGGATGTTTTTCAGCGGCAAGGACTGGGAGACTAGTCAGGATCGAGGGGACAGATGAACGGAGCAAAGTACAGAGAGATCCTTGATGAAAACCTGCTCCAGAGCACTCAGGACTTCAGACTAGGGTGAAGTTTCACCTTCCAACAGGACAACGATCCTAAGCACACAGCCAAGACAACGCAGGAGCGACTTCGGGACAAGTCTCTGAATGTCCTTGAGTGGCACAGCCAGAGCCCGGACTTGAACCCGATGGAACATCTCTGGAGAGGCCTGAAAATAGCTGTGCAGTGACGTTCCCCATTCAACCTGACAGAGCGTGAGAGGATTTGCAGAGAAGAATGGGAGAAACTTCTCAAATACAGGTGTGCCGAGCTTGTAGCGTCATGCCCAAGAAGACTTGAGGCTGAAATCGCTGCCAAAGGTGATTCAACAAAGTACTGAGTAAAGGGTCCGAGTTTAGTTTGTTTTATTGCTTAAGTTTCTAAAAACCAGTTTTTGCTTTGTCATTATGGGGCATTGTGTGTAGATCGATGGGGGGGAACGATTGAATCAATTTTAGAATAACGCTGAAATGTAACAAAATGTGGAAAATGTCAACCGTATTTTAGTATTGTCACTCATGTATGACGGAAAAAGTCCTCATAACGCATTTTATAGATACCTCATGTCTATGTCTTCTATTTAAGACATGTATAGCAGGGGGGTATGACAGGAGGGAGGGAGGGAGGGAGGGAGGGAGGGAGGGAGGGAGGGAGGGAGGGAGGGAGGGAGGGAGGGAGGGAGATATATGGAGAGAGGAAGGAGGGTTTTGAATGACAGAGAGAAACAAGCTGAGGTGGTGCTTCTCTTCTAATTTTATCCAATCCATTTCCTTCCTTCATCTCTCCATGCTGAGGCAGGCAAGGCCACAGAGTTACTGAAGCATAGCACTGTATCTCTCACACACACACACACACACACACACACCTCCATAGGACGTGAGCTGAGAGGAGCTGGAGTAAGTAGAGGGTAGTTTGGAGAATCTGGGCATGCTCTGCCCAGCATCTTTTAATTAGGCCTATTCTGTTGTATGTATTTAGCCTCCACCACCACTAATGGCAGAGATGTTGATATGGGTACCAAGAAATAGGTCACACAGCCTGTCATTGATGGCAAGACAATAAATGAACCCATGCAGCAGCAGCAGAGACGTTTTGATTTCTATATAGGCTATTGATAAAAAAGAGGGAGTTTTATTTTGTAACAGCGCTAAAGTTTACTATCAACTGTAAAATGTGACAGAACCAGTTACAACGGTAGAACCAGCAGTATCTGATCATCAACAGATTGGGGGGAAAAAAACAATGAGTATCATATCATCATGTAGGTTCTCGTTCAGCATCCTACGACATGTTGTTGAAATGTTGAAGCTTCTTATGATAGCCTACTTCAAATTCAAATGGTACACAGTCACAAAAGTAGATGGGGTGTTTGTTAAATGATATATATAAACAAAACATTAATGGATCAGTTTTCTTTTTCCTGTGCTTGGTGAACGATTTGACAGCTTAGAGTGATGACTGGGAATTACAACTGCTCCAACTCACATAGATCTTAGTAATACTCTCAGGTTAAAATCACTGGCCCTTATAATGGTTGTAGTGGGACTGTACTGGTAATATACACTTAGTATGCAAAACATAGCTCTTTCCATGACATAGACTGACCAGGTGAATCCAGGTGAAATCTAGGATCCCTTATTTAATCCACAGTCTACGGAGCAGGAGCTCACTGCTTAGACCACTGCGCCATCCATACACAATGAGTTAGCAAGGCCGTCTTAATTAATGGCTAAGTTTTAACTGTGGAGTTGTTTTGCTGTTTTAACCCTTTCCCAAACATTAATCCTGAACTTAACCAATAAGAATTTATGTCTGAACTTAATTAACAATATACAAAACCTTAATCCTTAACTTAATCAATCAGAATTAATGCCTGAACTGTTAACCAATAGGATTTCCTGCCTGAACATAACCCTAGAGTTTGAGTTTTGTTGTTTTAATCCTATCCCAGTCAAATAGTCTGGGTAGCCATTCGGTTAGCTGTTCAGGAGTCTTATGGCTTTGGGGCAAAAGCTGTTGAGAAGCCATTTGGACCTAGACTTGGCGCTCCGGTACCGCTGCTTGACAAAGACATTTCCCCCTCGGGGATCTATCTATCTATATAAAAATATACTAAAGAAGACAAAGTAAAAAATAACTGCCAATGAAAGAAACGCATGTTCACGCAACTTAATTCCCTGAAAACAAACCAAAGGTCCCCTCTTGTTTTAAGATATTCATTAATCTGTGAATCCGTAGGGTTACAATCTCTCTCTCTCTATTTCATCTCCCTACATTAACACAACATAGAGAGAGAGAGAGAGAGAGAGAGAGAGAGAGAGAGAGAGAGAGAGAGAGAGAGAGAGAGAGAGAGAGAGAGAGAGAGAGAGAGAGAGAGAGAGAGAGAGAGAGAACAACGGAATGAAAAAGAGATTGTGATAAAGAAGGAGAGAAACAGAGAGCATTGGAGGACAGTACCTGAGCCTCAGGCAGAGCTACGTCCATGATGTTAGGCTGACCGTGTGGCTCCCCGTTCTCCAGCCTGGAGAAGATGACCTGGTAGCCCCTGATTTGGCCGTGCTGCTTCCCTGGCAGGGGGGCCTTCCACGTTACCCTGATGGCTGTAGAGTTCACAGCTTCTAACTCCAGCTTCCTGGGAGGGGCACCTGGCACTGTGGGAGGAGAGGGGGAGAGAGAGGGGGGAGAGAGGGAGGGAGAAGGGGAGATAGGGAGGGAGATAGGGAGAAGGGAAAAAGGGTTATACAGCTGAAAATAGACAAGAAAAAGCAGTATACCAAGAGGTCTGGTGCTTTTGAGTGCAGGAGAAGGAAGCAGCGCTGGTAGTGAACTGACAACTAGATAAGATAGTGACCAATCTAAGATCCCAACTTTACTAATCGATACACGTGTCTGTTTGTTTAGGAAGTGTGGTATCAGGACTCTGCTCACTGGGGAAACATCATGGTAGGAGGGGCGTAGGTGTATTGACTTCACACACTAAATTATTATCATAAAGGGAAAATCCACTCCAAAATGTTTTGTATGTCAGCAGTCAAGTTTTAAAGATATTGGACTTTCAAGAAGCAAAGTGTCACCGGCCACATCCTCATGATGATGCAAAATTCATCATATGTGGCTTATATGTGACATATGTCACTACTTCATAGGAGAGGCATTTTTTTGTGATAACAAACTCGTATGCCATCTGTAAATACGAATAACATTTTAAAATTACGAGCCTAGTTGTTTGGTTTAGCCACGGAAAAAGACAGGAACCTTCCCGCTAGCAATGATTGGCTGAGCTAATGGATGGGCTGGACATGCCAAGAGATGAGTTCAGATTGGTCTGCCAAGCTTTCAACAACATTGCTGCCCTGAATTTAGCAGGCGTTGTGATGGACTACTTTCTGCACACGGTCAGTGTGAACTGGAGTGTCTTGACACAACGGGCTAAACAAAACTGAATGACACAGGACGTCTTACTTAGTTAAAGTGGTTCATCCATCTATCCATCTATACGGATAAGAGTCTAGCTACATTTTCAGAAATTACACATTTCTAATTTTGTCAGAAAGTCATCTTCATTGCAAGTTAAAGCTTACTGTTAGCTAGCTAGCTAACATTAGCTTGCTGGCTCGCTAGCTAACGTTATGTGTAGTAATATTATTAGTATCTCAGAAAGTCAATTGCATTGCTAGTTATAGCCTAATGCTAGCTAGCTAGCAAACATTGTACCTAGTTGGTTAGCTTTAGCTACCTGCAGATTCATACTGCAGCATTTCATGCATGGTGGCTAGCTATGGTTCATTGTTAGCTAGCTAGCTACATGTCTAAACAAAAGACTCCACTTCGCCAGATGATTACATAACCCGTTAAGTTAGCCAGGTGTGTCTGGGTCGGATTACGGCCATCTATTGTATTTCATGAACATTTGAACATGTCTAGACAATAGAGACCCATCCACTTAACTAGATGTGGCTGAGGGGTGGTCATAGTGTGATTGGGTAAGCATCATCTAATAATTATACAATATTTATACCGTTTTTTTTCTGGACACAATCTACTTTTTTATTTAACTAGGCAAATCAGTTATTTTTGATATTGCTACTATGCAAATAACAATTTCACTGTACCGTTTACACCTTCTGTATCATGTGCATGTGACAAATAAACTTTGATTTTATTTGATATAATGTGTGTTTACCACAGACGGTAATGTGAAAAACAACATGACCTGTGCCAAAGTCAGATTAGGATATTGGCCAAGGACTAGATAAAGTGTATTTTTACCTGGAGCTTTTCCTTATTGTAGGTTAATACTTTCACAACTTTTAGTCTTAAAATCTTTGGTTGTTTACTACACTACCTGACTCACTCAGTAGCACATGGCCTCACATGTAAATCCTTAAAGAGATGGGTGGGGCTAAGGCTTAAGTGGGTGTGAACGATGTTGAATGGGTGTCGACAAAGAAGAGCTCTCCAGTAGGTGTACCAAAACATTCAATGACCATTTTCTCAAACGTAGGGTTACAAGTTTATCAACTTTCAAATAATGACTTTCCCATTCTTCCTGAACTGCAGTGTACGATATACCATTTTGTAGCATTCTATATTTATCCAATGTAAAAAATTTTGCTACATCAGACCGAATCGAGGTGGTCGGTCACATATGATGCATTTTGATGTGGCTGGTTAGTTGTTCATAATTTGATTGTTCCTATATTTAGAAAGCAATTCAGTCATTTCAAAACGTGGCGTATTCCCTCACTATTGTTGAATAGGAAAACAATTATATATTATTATTATTTCATAATATTTCTACGCTGTACTTGAGCTTGTGTCCTCATTAGTGAGTACACCTCAGCAATGTATAACTATTTTTTACCAGAAAGGTTAGTTCCAGACCTTTCTAGAACTATGCAGCATTACTAGTTATTGTTTATGGCAATCTCAAAAAAAATATTGCTTTTGGGTATGTCTATTTAGGCGGAAATCAAAATGTTGCCATAAAATTCTAGAGGTTTTAAAATGTGTCTAAATCCACACAGGAATGCATAAAGATATGACTACTGCCCATAGGATGCCTTGTTACCGCCAGTGAGTATGCAATTAGCTGTGTAGTTGCAACTTCAAACACATGAATTATAGAGAGTCGCCTCCTAGGAACACTCCATCACGCTTCAAACTAAATAAAGAAGTGAGAAAAGAGAAGGAAGTGGAAAAAGAAGGAGTGAGCTGTGTTCCAGTTTTCTGGGCTCAGAGTGAGACAGACGTGAACTATGCAGAACCACAGGAGGAAGAAGGAAAACGCCTAGAAAAGAGAGAAATAAAGAAGGGATAAAGTAAAGGAGAGGGATGACCTTTAACCCTGGATACCACGTCTGAAAGTCCCTGAGGAGACAAAGTCAACACACAGAGAAGAACAGAAGGAAGAGATGATCACCAGTACAGGGAGAAGAGATAGAGTGATCACCAGTACAGGGAGAAGAGATAGAGTGATCACCAGTACAGGGAGAAGAGATAGAGTGATCACCAGTACAGGGAGAAGAGATAGAGTGATCACCAGTACAGGGAGAAAGGATGTGGAGCAGAACCTGTAAAAGTAGTAGATACCAGTAGAGACAAGCAGAAACTAGTAGAAACCTGTAAAAACCAGTTGAGACCAATAGAGACTAGTAGAAAATAGTATAAATCAGTAGAGACCAGTAGCTACCAGTAGAAACCAGTAGAAAATAGTAGAAACCAGTAGAAAATAGTATATACCAGTAGATACCAGTATACAATAGTAGAAACCAGTAGACACCAGTAGAAAATAGTAGAAACCAGTAGAGACCAGTAGAAAGCAGTAGAGCAAAGCAGAAACCAGCAGAAACCAGTAGAAAGCTGCAGAGCAAAGCAGAAACCAGTAGAGACCAGAAACTGTTAAAGACAAGAGACAAATAGAGAAGGGAAGATGACGGCAGGAGAGCCCAAGAAACGGACGGAAGGAGGAGTCAGTCGGAGTAGAAGAGCTTCACCCAGGGAGGACGATGGTACAACCCAAACCAGAACCAGACCCCAACCTACCGTCCTCTTTAGTTTTGATCCTGACCGGAGCGCTCTCTGGGCCCGGGCCTACATCAGTGTGAGCTCTAACCCACACCTGGTACTCTGTCCACTTCTCCAGGCTCTCCAGCACATAACTAGAGGTGTCTGCTCCGATGCCCGACACCTCGTGGCGCTCGGGGTCCTCGCTGGCGCTGCCCGTGGACTGGTAGCTGACTGTGTACGCCACGATGGCGCCGTGACGGGACGCAACGGGCGGGGCCACCCAACTCACCTTGAGCGAGGTGGAGCTTAGACTGGAAAGGTGCACCTCCTGAGGGGGGGCGGAGGGGGCTGTAAAGGGGGGGGGGGGTGAGCAGGGGAGGGAGGCATCAAGCTAAAACAATAAACCAACTAAAATAACAACATAAACAAGGAAGGGGAGGGACGGGCTGCAGACTCTGGACTGAGAGATTGGTTCAATCAGATCAAAAACAACTATGTCTGATATAAACCCCCGGTCAAAAGTTTGGAATATTTCTCATTCAAGGGTTTTTCTTTATTTGCACTATTTTTTACATTGTAGAATAAACGTGAAGACATCAAAACTATGAAATAACACATATGGAATCATGTAGTAACCAAAAATATATTTTATATTTGAGATTCTTCAAATAGCCATCCTTTGCCTTGATGACAGCTTTGCACACTTTTGGCATTCTCTCAACCAGTTTCACCTGGAATGTTTTTCCATCAGTCTTGAAGGAGTTCCCACATATGCTGAGCACTTGTTGGCTGCTTTTCCTTCACTGCGGTCCGACTAATCCCAAACCATCTAAATTTGGTTGAAGTTGTAACCAAAAATCTCAAATTTGGACTCCAGACCAAAGGACACATTTCCACCAGTCTAATGTCCATTGCTCGTGTTTCTTGACCCAAGCAAGTCTCTTCTTCTTATTGGTGTCCTTTAGTAGTGGTTTCTTTGCAGCAATTCGACCATGAAGGCCTGATTCACACAGTCTCCTCTGAACAGTTGATGTTGAGATGTGTCTGTTACTTGAACTCTGTGAAGCATTTATTTGGGCTGCAGTCTGAGGCTGGTAACTCTAATGAACTTATCCTCTGCAGCAGAGGTATTTCTGGGTCTTCCATTCCTGTGACGGTCCTCATGAAGCTGATTGAGAGAATGCCATGAGTGTGCAAAGCTGTCATCAACACAAAGGATTGCTACTTGAAGAATCTCAAATATAAAATATATTTGGATTTGTTTAACACTTTTTTTGGTTACTACATGATTCCATATGTGTTATGTCATAGTTTTGATGTCTTCACTTTTATTCTACAATGTAAAAAATAGTGCAAATAAAGAAAAACCCTTGAATTAGTAATATTCCAAACTTTTGACTGGGGGTTTATTTAAATAAGGTGTGTGTGGCACATATGTGAACTGATCACTGTGCCCTCAGCTGTATTCTGTATTGTTGTCTCTATGAATAGCCTGAGTGATGTAAAATACATGGCTGTGTGAGTGTGCAGAGGTCGCAATAACATAGAAAAAATATCTTGCTGCATTTTGTAAACAGATCTAAAATGTTTCTCATTTTAACTTCTGCTCGGCTTCACTCACGGTTCATTCCAAATCATTCATGTAAAAGGACTAATTCCATAGTTCAGTTCCACTTCTCCACTCGGATGAAATATTTTTGCTCTCGTCTTGACCAATCAAACTCCCACATTCACAAAGAGGCATTCTATCAGCAGACCTGATCCCCTCTGCCTGATGTGTCCCTCCCATGTAGTTTCTCCGGTAGCAAGTTACAATGCAAGATTAACTTTAAGCAAAACATTAGGAAATGTAGCTGGCTATGATAAACATGAGAATTCTGATGGCCATGCATCGCCTTTACAGAAATATAAGCTCATTTACTTACAGAATGTTTGGCTGCTAGCCAAATAGCGTCGCACTTCTGTCATCATCTGATGATGTGTGCGTTTTGAAAATGCAGATTTCTGAAAGCTAATGCGACCCCTGGTGTGTTAACAATGTCACCGCAACCTCGAGCTCGGAGACAGCGGTCGGCGTTTGTCAGTCGTCTAAGTATTGTGAGTGTCAGCTAGATACACCAGGCCTCACACACTCACCGACCTCAGTAGCACTTTACATTACAGCTCGGTAATAACAGGGTAATACCTATGTTATTTCTAGGTTATCTCCAGTAATTACCATTAGTTACCAATAGTAGTTAATTATGTAGTTTGCTCCAATCCCTTCCTATCATCCCAACTAAGCCCATGGTTTGTAACATGGAAACAAAGCTGGAAAATGCTACATGAGAAGGGTGTTTTACACGTTTATAATTTATTGCATTTAAGGTGGAAAGGGGAAACTGGATCTCTAGAAAGGAGCATGGAGACGGCCGACCAATAAGAAGTATTTTTCCTTTGAATTACTTTACAGCGAATCACCAAATGTCACCTGTCAAATCATATCACCAAATGTCACCTGTCAAATCATATCACCAAATGTCACCTCTCAAATCATATCACCAAATGTCACCTGTCAAATCATATCACCAAATGTCACCTGTCAAATCATATCACCAAATGTCACCTGTCAAATCATATCACCAAATGTCACCTGTCAAATCATATCACCAAATGTCACCTGTCAAATCAAATCACCAAATGTCACCTGTCAAATCAAATCACCAAATGTCACCTGTCAAATCATATCACCAAATGTCACTTATTGGGTGCATTTCTTTTTGGTCAATAAAGAAACGTGGGCTTTGTTCAAGACATTACTATGTCACAGCATTTAGGTGTCACTTTAGTAAAGGACACCAAGAACACTAAATAAGGCCACATGACATGCTAATGGAAATGGATATAACTGTAGAACTAAACAGAAACAAGTCATGTTGCATTTTCCAGCCCTGTTTCCATTCCATGTTATTACATGGAAACTCCCATCTATGTTTCCACGTTAAAAACCCTTACCTAGTAATTCCATAATTATTACCACGTTATTACGAGCTGTAATGTAAAGTGCTCCCCAGACCTCTCCAGTTCAGTGAAGCAGTATGTATTCCTTCCATCTCTAGCAGAAGACCTAATAAACTACCTTGACCAACTCTCCACAGTCCAGAGACATAGCAACAACATCTGGCTAGGGTATCACAATAAAACACCAAACAGAACACAAGAGCATTCCTACTTCCAAACTCAGGCTGATAACATTGTGTAAGAAACGATAAGGAAGAAAGGAGGGGGAGGAATGAGAGGCTGGGGAGTTCGGTGAATGAGAAGCCGGGGGGGGTTTGGGGAATGAGAGGCTGGGGGGGGGTTTGGGGAATGAGAGGCTGGGGAGTTCGGTGAATGAGAAGCCGGGGGGGGTTTGGGGAATGAGAGGCTGGGGAGTTCGGTGAATGAGAAGCCGGGGGGGGTTTGGGGAATGAGAGGCTGGGGAGTTCGGTGAATGAGAAGCCGGGGGGGGTTTGGGGAATGAGAGGCTGGGGAGTTCGGTGAATGAGAAGCCGGGGGGGGTTTGGGGAATGAGAGGCTGGGGAGTTCGGTGAATGAGAAGCCGGGGGGGGTTGGGGAATGAAAAGCCAGGGGGGTTTGGGGAATGTTGGTGTCCCTTCTTTTAACAACTAGAGCAATGAATGACAAGAGGAAGTATAATATTGATTTTCTTTACAAATAATCTCAGGAATGAAAACATTGAATAACTGAATACTCAGAGCTGTATGAGATGAAACAGTGTCGGACGCCGGGCGGGTTGGTAAGAGGAGGCTTTCACCAGGTGGTCCTAAATCTGCCCGCAGCAGAGAGAAGCTACCACACTACAAAGACCCTGACGACCATGGTGACAGAGAAGGTGAGGGAATTAATGAAAACAACTATGGCTTTGTGAGCGTGTGTGTGTCTGACAAGACAACTGTGAGATCAAAGCTGTCTAAGGAGGAGAAAAAGACAGGTCTGACAGGAACGACAGAGAGTGAGAGAGAGGAGAGAGAGAGAAGAGAGAGAGGGAGAGAGAGGAGAGAGAGAGAAGAGAGAGGGAGAGTAAAACGGAACAGAGAAACAGGGAGTGGTAGAGCTCCTCTCCTTCCTCCTCCTCCTCTCCTTCCTCTTCCTCTCCTCCCTCCCTCCCTTACAAAGAGGCAGGAGGGTTAGTGTGGTAGACAACACTGTGACCAGTGAAATCAGAGGAGGAGGAGGAAGAGTGGGAGTGGTATCGTGGCTTTTTGGGACCAATTGCAGGTCAGCGAGTGAAAGGCTTGAAAGAAGAGTATGAGGAACAGGAGGAGGGATCCTAGCTGTTCAGTTTGAAACAGCTTGAGGTGGCAGTGATTCTCCTGGGTTAGTGAAAGATGCAGAAAGGGATAGAGAGGGGGGGGTGTACTCACTGGACTGGGCGGTGCGTGCCTCTATAGGCTGTGTGTAGACCCCCAGGCCGAACTCGGAACGGGCTGCTAGGGAGAAGCGGTACAGGGTGTCGGGCTTCAGACCCTCCACAGCGTAAGACCCAGCAGGATTAAAGGTCACGTGGATCTGATTAGAGGGAGAGAACATTTTTTGATTAAATCACTCTAGTAAGTCTAATACACAAGCATTACTCATCTCTCCTTAACATCAAAGACTAACAAGTCTGAGTTTAAGAGTTTTGTGTGTTGATCTCAAGTTAGGATTCAACCCTCAATAGCTTGTTTTGTTCTAATCTGTGTAGTATATATATATAAACCGACACTGCAGTTTCTTATTTGTAGCATCAACAAATATCTGAGACTAAGTAAAACACCTAAAACAAACTAGGCCTGCTACAGTCTGTGTATACGCTGTTGAATATTAACACAGAGAAAACACCATCAAATGGTCCAAATTTGCTGAGAGGTTAAATAGCTTTTGTTGCCTGTTGATTGAACAGGAGATAGGAGCATCTAGCCTATTATAGTTGATGGCTGAGAAGCACACAGACAGGATAATTGTTGAGGCTGTCGATATGCCCACTTCCTTATTCACTCCTTCCACGGAGGACAGGATATAAGAAGAGGAAGATGTATTTCTACAACTGCATTGCATAGCTTTAGCCCTGACACACAACCAATCAGAAAAATTACATTGTTAAAACCCCTTGTTGAGGACTTGTATCTGTCTACAGAGTAACAGAGGAGCCTGCAATAGTTCATAGTGTGTGTGTGGAGAGAGACAGACAGATTCGGACACAGAGAGACAGAGGACGACTACATGGTGCAGGCTCTTTCACTGTCTTTCCTACCTTGTTGTCAGAGTTGCCCTCCCAGTATTGTAGCTCGTACTTAGTGATGGAGTCCTGGACAGGCCACAGCCAGGTCAACATGATACGGGTATCCAACTCTGCCTCTGCCTCGAAGCTGGAGGGCTGGGCAGGAACTGGAGGTACAGGTGAGTGTTTGGACACAGGGACAGAGCAGGACAGAGGGACAGGTGAGTGTTTGGACACAGGGACAGAGCAGGACAGAGGGACAGGTGAGTGTTTGGACACAGGGACAGAGCAGGACAGAGGGACAGGTGAGTGTTTGGACACAGGGACAGAGCAGGACAGAGGGACAGGTGAGTGTTTGGACACAGGGACAGAGCAGGACAGAGGGACAGGTGAGTGTTGTGTAGAGAGGTAAAGATGAGAAGTCTGACCTTTCAGAGAGTTAGCTGTGGAGGATTCATAATAAGTCTGATAGTTATGAAACCAAGAAGATACAAAGCATACTTCACACTAAAATACTTACTGTGGCTGTTTCAACACTCTGCCCTAACACACACTCTGCCCTAACACACACTCTGCCCTAACACACACTCTGCCCTAACACACACTCCGCCCTAACACACACTCCGCCCTAACACACACTCCGCCCTAACACACACTCCGCCCTAACACACACTCCGCCCTAACACACACTCTGCCCTAACACACACTCCGCCCTAACACACACTCCGCCCTAACACACACTCTGCCCTAACACACACTCTGCCCTAACACACACTCTGCCCTAACACACACTCTGCCCTAACACACACTCCGCCCTAACACACACTCCGCCCTAACACACACTCCGCCCTAACACACACTCCGCCCTAACACACACTCCGCCCTAACACACACTCCGCCCTAACACACACTCCGCCCTAACACACACTCCGCCCTAACACACACTCTGCCCTAACACACACTCCGCCCTAACACACACTCCGCCCTAACACACACTCTGCCCTAACACACACTCTGCCCTAACACACACTCTGCCCTAACACACACTCTGCCCTAACACACACTCCGCCCTAACACACACTCCGCCCTAACACACACTCCACCCTAACACACACTCCCTCTCTCACCTCCCTGCTGAGTCTTGACCTGCAGTACGTCAGAGGGGGGTCCGTCCCCTACAGAGGTGAACCCCAGCACCCTGAGGCTGTAGGTGATGTCAGTGGTCAGCCCTGAGATGGTGGTCAGTCTGCTGTCATCAGTGTTGTGTTTCTGCCACCCACTCAGAGGGGCGTCCATGTCTGAGCTGTAGTACACACGGTACCTGGTGACCGTAACGAACAAACCATTACATTAAACATTTGACAAAGCAACAGTCGAAAGAACCTGTACCTAACGAGACTTTAATAAAAAGATAACCTTAAGATAATTGTTGTATATCTTGTTTAGTTAGTAAATATATGTTATATCATACCTTATACTGTATAAAGTGCCTTCAGAAAGTATTCACACCCCTTGACTTTTTCCACATTTTGTTGTGTTACACACTGAATTTAAAATTGATTCAATTGAGATTTTGTGTCACACAATATCCATAATGTCAAAGTGGAATTATGTTTGTAGACATTTTTTACAAATTAATAAAAAATGAAAAGCTGAAATGTCTTGAGTCAATAAGTGTTCAACCCCTTTGTTATGGCAAGCCTCAATAAGATCAGGAGTAAACATTTGCTTAACAAGTCACATAATTAGTTGCATGGACTCATTATGTGAGTGATAATAGTTTTAAAAATGTTTTATTTATGACTACCTCATCTCTGTACCAGACACATACAATTATCTGTAAGGTCTCAGTCGAGCAGAGAATTTCAAATACAGATTCAACCACAAAGACCAGGGAGGTTTTCAATACATCGCAAAGAAGGACACCTATTGGTAGATGGGCAAAAATGTCAAAAGCAGACATTAAATATCCCTTTGAGCATGGTGAAGTTATTAATTACACTTTGGATGGTGTATCAATACACCCAGTCACTACAAAGATACACACATCCTTCCTAACTCAGTTACCGGAGAGGAAGGAAACCACTCAGAGATTTCACCATGAGGTCAATGGTGACTTTAAAACAGTTACAGAGTTTAATGGCTGTGATAGGAGAAAACTGGGGATGGATCAACAACATTGTAGTTACTCCACAATACTAACCTAAATGACAGAGTGAATAGAAGGAAGCCTGTACATAATAATACATATTCCAAACATGTATCCTGTTTGCAACAAGGCACTAAAGTAATACTGCAAAACATGTGGCAAAGCAATTCATTTGTTGTCCTGAACACAAAGTGTTATGTTTGGGACAAATCCAGTACAACACATTATTATTTGGGCTCCCGAGTGGTGCAGTGGTCTAAGGCACTGCATCTCAGTGCTAGAGGCTTCACTACAGAACCTGGTTAGATTCCAGGCTGTATCACAACCGGCCGTGATTGGGAGTCCCATAGGGTGGCAGCATCATGTTAAGGGTATGCTTGTCATCGGCAAGGACTAGGGAGTTTTTTAGGTTAAAAATGAACTGAATGCAGCTAAGCACAGGCAATATCCTAGATGAAAACCTGGTTCAGTCTGCTTTTCACCAGACCCTGGGAGATGAATTCACCTTTCAGTAGGACAAAGACCCTAAAACACAAGGCCAAATCTACACTCAAGTTGCTTACCAAGAAGAAAGTGACTGTTCCTGAATGGTCGAGTTACAGTTTTGTCTGAAATCTGCTTGAAAATCTATGGCAAGACATGAAAATGGTTTTCTAGCAATGCTCAACAAACCAATTCGACAGAGCTTGAAGAACTTTGAAAATAATAAAATGGCCAGATGTTGCACAATCCAGGTGTGGAAAGCTCTTAGAGACTGACCCAGAAAGACTCACAGCTTTAATCGCTGCCAAAGGTGAGTCTACAAAGTATTGACTCAGGGGTGTGAATACTTATGTAAATGAGATATTTTTGTATTTAATTTTCTATAAATTTGCAAACATTTCTAAAAACATGGGGTATTGTGTGTAGATGGGTGAGAGCAACACAATCAACTGAATACACTTTGAATTCAGGCTGTAACACAACAAAATGTGGAATAAATCAAGATTATGAATACTTTCTGAAGGCACTGTATGTATGACATTTGCCTATAAATGACTTGTGAAACATCTAGCATTAAGCCTTTATAAGACATAGGCTGTATCCCAAATGGCACTTATGACTGTGGATTACGGTGCCATTTGGGACCCAGTCATATTCACATGCTATGAAGTGTCTAGGAATCTTCGTTAAGCCTACATAAGACATATTAATCTTACCCTCTGATCTGTCCGTTTGGTTCCTCGGGCGGTTCCCATTGGACCAGCATGGTGGAAGCAGACAGCATGCGGACCTGGACAGCCAGGGGGGGTGAAGAGGGAGCCTGCTCCCCCGTACGGGTCTCTACCGGGTCAGAGGGTGGCCCACGTCCAATGTTGTTCACTGCCATCACACGGAACTCATACGCTGAGTAGGGGCTTAGCCCGCCGATGCTGTAACGAGTGGTAGCTACTCCATCCACCTAGAATATCATAATATGGTTATTTAGCAGACACCTCTATGCAAAGCTACTAACATTAGTAAAAACCTTGTTTTTACTTTAAGACCATGTTTAGGGTTGCACAATTACAGTAACTTTCCCAACATTCCCATGTTTTGCAGAAATCCTGGTTGGGCATCTGGAATCCTCGAACAAGGATTTCTGAAAAACCTGGGAATTTGGGGAAAGTGACCAGGATTTTGCAACCCTGACCATGTTGTAAAACAGTGAGCCATTGGAACCTACCTCCTGGAAGCCTGTGTCGGTGGTTTTAGCCCGGTACTGGATCATGTAGAAGGACACAGGTTCAGGGTTTCCAGAGTCCCAGGTTAGGGTCACACTGGTGGCTGTGGTCTCAGTCACTATGAGAGAGGTGGGGGGCTTGGGGAGGGCTGGAGGAGGACGAGATGGAGAAACAGATGGAGAGAGAGAACGAGTGAGAGAGCGAGAGAGAGAGAGAGAGGATGAGATGTTTGTTATATGAAATTAAATCAAAATCATTCAGTACGGGACAGATCTGGGTTCTAAGACGACAGATGATTGAATATGCTGACTAACCCATAACTCTAAACGGGGACATACCTATTAAGACTGCTTCATGGACTATTAATTAGAGATTTTAGAGATTGGCGCTGCCCTGCGTGGTCGCCAGTTAAGCAGCTCCCATTGTTCATCAGTTTTTCGTCAGTCTTTTAGCAACAGTTGAACTATAATAGTTCAGGATTATGGAGTTCTACGGTTTTACGAAGGTTTTAACGGTCCTTTTTATCACTGAGTCCTCAATTATTTACAACCGAGCCCATTTAGCACCAAAAAGCTCTCTTTTTGTCTCATCAGACCACATGACCTTCTCCCATTCCTCCTCTGGATCATCCAGATGGTCATTGGCAAACTTCAGACGGGCCTGGACATGCGCTGGCTTGAGCAGGGGAACCTTGCGTGCGCTGCAGGATTTTAATCCATGACGGCGTAGTGTGTTACTAATGGTTTTCTTTGAGACTGTGGTCCCAGCTCTCTTCAGGTCATTGACCAGGTCCTGCCGTGTAGTTCTGGCCTGATCCCTCACCTTCCTCATGATCATTGATGCCCCACGAGGTGAGATCTTGCATGGTGCCCCAGACCGAGGGAGATTGACTGTCATCTTGAACTTCTTCCATTTTCTAATAATTGCGCCAACAGTTGTTGCCTTCTCACCAAGCTGCTTGCCTATTGTCCTGTAGCCCATCCCAGCCTTGTGCAGGTCTACAATTTTATCCCTGATGTCCTTACACAGCTCTCTGGTCTTGGCCATTGTGGAGAGGTTGGAGTCTGTTTGATTGAGTGTGTGGACAGGTGTCTTTTATACAGGTAACGAGTTCAAACAGGTGCAGTTAATACAGGTAATGAGTGGAGAACAGGAGGGCTTCTTAAAGAAAAACTAACAGGTCTGTGAGAGCCGGAATTCTTACTGGTTGGTAGGTGATCAAATACTTATGCAATAAAATGCAAATTAATTATTCCGTCTCTCACAGACCTCTACATGCTTTGTAAGTAGGAAAACCTGCAAAATCGGCAGTGTATCAAATACTTGTTCTCCCCACTCTATCTATCTATCTATCTATCTATCTATCTATCTATCTATCTATCTATCTATCTATCTATCTATCTATCTATCTATCTATCTATCTATCTATCTATCTATCTATCTATCTATCTATCTATCTATCTATCTATCTATCCATCTGACATGCTATATTCACTTCCAAATCTCCTGTCTCCCATATCAAAACTATCACAACACAGCCAGACATTATTGAAAATCACAGAAGATTACAGAATAAGGGGACAATCACAACCAAGAAAAAATAAGAAAGAGTCTGTCTGTCTACAATGTTAATAGAGTCTAGCAGCATAGCTCCTGACTATATAAATGACACTGACATTCTCTGACTCCACGGATGTGTCCCGAATGGCACCCTATTCCCTACATAATGCTCTATGGGCCCTGGCAGGGATGGTCAGGTCACACATGAAGACCAAGTTTTCCCTTCTGAAAATGTGTCACTAGACATTTGACCAGCAGCATTTTAATTGACCGGACATTTGAGAAATGTACCAGACCCATATTCATTTGGTGCGTAACCTGATTAACTCAATCACTGTTCGCAAAAAAGACTTTTTGTTCAATGCATGGCTGAGTGCATATAGTGTAGAGGCCTAGACTATATCAGAGGCCTGGGCTATAGACTATATCAGAGGCCTGGGCTATAGACTATATCAGAGGCCTGGGCTATAGACTATATCAGAGGCCTGGGCTATAGACTATATCAGAGGCCTGGGCTATAGACTATATCAGAGGCCTGGGCTATAGGCTATATCAGAGGCCTGGGCTATAGACTATATCAGAGACCTGGGCTATAGACTATATCAGAGACCTGGGCTATAGACTATATCAGAGGCCTGGGCTATAGACTATATCAGAGGCCTGGGCTATAGACTATATCAGAGGCCTGGGCTATAGACTATATCAGAGGCCTGGGCTATAGACTATATCAGAGGCCTGGGCTATAGGCTATATCAGAGGCCTGGGCTATAGGCTATATCAGAGGCCTGGGCTATGGACTATATCAGAGGCCTGGACTATATCAGAGGCCTGGGCTATAGACTATATCAGAGGCCTGGGCTATAGACTATATCAGAGGCCTGGGCTATAGGCTATATCAGAGGCCTGGGCTATAGGCTATATCAGAGGCCTGGGCTATAGGCTATATCAGAGGCCTGGGCTATAGACTATATCAGAGGCCTGGACTATAGGCTATATCAGAGGCCTGGGCTATAGACTATATCAGAGGCCTGGACTATATCAGAGGCCTGGGCTATAGGCTATATCAGAGGCCTGGGCTATAGACTATATCAGAGGCCTGGGCTATAGACTATATCAGAGGCCTGGGCTATAGACTATATCAGAGGCCTGGACTATAGACTATATCAGAGGCCTGGGCTATTGGCTATATCAGAGGCCTGGACTATAGGCTATATCAGAGGCCTGGGCTATAGACTATATCAGAGGCCTGGGCTATAGACTATATCAGAGGCCTGGGCTATAGACTATATCAGAGGCCTGGGCTATAGGCTATATCAGAGGCCTGGGCTATGGGCTATATCAGAGGCCTGGACTATATCAGAGGCCTGGGCTATAGACTATATCAGAGGCCTGGGCTATAGACTATATCAGAGGCCTGGGCTATAGACTATATCAGAGGCCTGGGCTATAGACTATATCAGAGGCCTGGGCTATAGACTATATCAGAGGCCTGGGCTATAGACTATATCAGAGGCCTGGGCAATAGGCTATATCAGAGGCCTGGGCTATGGACTATATCAGAGGCCTGGACTATATCAGAGGCCTGGGCTATAGACTATATCAGAGGCCTGGGCTATAGACTATATCAGAGGCCTGGGCTATAGACTATATCAGAGGCCTGGGCTATAGACTATATCAGAGGCCTGGGCTATAGGCTATATCAGAGGCCTGGGCTATAGGCTATATCAGAGGCCTGGACTATAGACTATATCAGAGGCCTGGGCTATTGGCTATATCAGAGGCCTGGACTATAGGCTATATCAGAGGCCTGGGCTATAGACTATATCAGAGGCCTGGGCTATAGACTATATCAGAGGCCTGGGCTATAGACTATATCAGAGGCCTGGGCTATAGGCTATATCAGAGGCCTGGGCTATGGACTATATCAGAGGCCTGGACTATATCAGAGGCCTGGGCTATAGACTATATCAGAGGCCTGGGCTATAGACTATATCAGAGGCCTGGGCTATAGACTATATCAGAGGCCTGGACTATAGACTATATCAGAGGCCTGGACTATAGGCTATATCAGAGGCCTGGGCTATTGGCTATATCAGAGGCCTGGACTATAGGCTATATCAGAGGCCTGGGCTATAGGCTATATCAGAGGCCTGGACTATAGACTATATCAGAGGCCTGGGCTATGGGCTATATCAGAGGCCTGGACTATAGGCTATATCAGAGGCCTGGGCTTTCTTCTTTCTTTGAACAGGAAAAATACATTTCATGCAATTCCACTACACTTTATATGACTGGAGACAAAATGACGACAAATGTCAGGGCAGCCGACTCTGCTGACTGACACACAGATCAATAAAACAACGCTGTCCATATAATAGGCCTACGAGAAGAGGAGACACTAATACAATATGACGTCCATCTAAACTGGAGGAGGAAGTTATTGTCCAAAAACAAACTTTTAAGTAGCACAGACCCAACAATGATAAAGAATGAATACCCACATTGCAGACTCACCGGGGATATGGCCGATGGTCTCCGCTGGTGCCAATAAGCTAGGCTGTAGGCCTACTGTTGTTCGCTCAATTAAGTTGAGAATAAACTTAAAGGCAGCCTTTTCATTGTGTTCTCTTTACAGCAATAGCCATTTGCTTTCCCTGAAAGATGTGTTTTTAATATTGTGATATGGCTGGCTGGGCCTCTACTATTCACTGACAGACGCAACTAAACCATCATGTATTTGGTATTCACAGAGCGAGCTGTCCATATTGTGCCTTTCCTTCCAACTTCTTTATTTGCACTATTTTTTACATTGTAGAATAAAAGTGAAGACATCAAAACTATGACATAACACATATGGAATCATGTAGTAACCAAAAAAAGTGTTAAACAAATCCAAATATATTTAATATTTGAGATTCTTCAAAGTAGCCACCCATTGCCTTGATGACAGCTTTGCACACTCTTGGCATTCTCTCAATCAGCTTCATGAGGACCGTCACAGGAATGGAAGACCCAGAAATACCTCTGCTGCAGAGGATAAGTTCATTAGAGTTACCAGCCTCAGACTGCAGCCCAAATAAATGCTTCACAGAGTTCAAGTAACAGACACATCTCAACACCAACTGTTCAGAGGAGACTGAGAGAATCAGGCCTTCATGGTTGTATTGCTGCAAAGAAACCACTACTAAAGGACACCAATAAGAAGAAGAGACTTGCTTGGGTCAAGAAACACAAGCATTGGACATTAGACCAGTGGAAATCTGTCCTTTGGTCTGTAGTCCAAAGTTCCAACCTCAACCAAATTTAGATGGTTTGGGATGAGTCCGACTGCAGTGAAGGAAAAGCAGCCAACAAGCGCTCAGCATATGTCTACACTTTTATTCTACAATGTAAAAAATTGTGCAATAACCCCCATTAAGCACAACTACAGTGGGTCCTTCCCTTAAATACCTCACAATCAAGAGATCGTGTGTGTGTGTGTGTGTGTGTGGTGTGTGTTTTATTCATAACTTCATGGGGTAAGCAAAGTCTATCCCCTACCAAATCTAAAAGTTAGTCAAACATTTTACAATTGACGTTTACAATGACCTTCACTCTCTTTTGGCTTTCAGGCCATATTTCAGTTAGTCAGGCGGTATTGCAGGCAGTTGATGACGTGTGTGTGTGTGTGTGTGTGTGTGTGTGTGTGTGTGTGTGTGTGTGTGTGTGTGTGTGTGTGTGTATGTGAACACCTTGATAGCAATTTGATCAGATCACAGGTGCATCAAACATGTTGCAGCAACACTGACGTTGTGGTGGAAACTTAGACAGCTAGGAAGTGTTTGATTGGCTCAAACTCATAACAATCTGCCATAATGAGTCACACTGCTTGGTTTGTAATCAACCAGACTTCCCAGTCATCACAGCTTGGTGTGTACGTGAGAGAACACAGTGGTTCCATCCCAAATTTCACACTACTGCATATATAGTGCACTACTTTTCCCCAGGGCCTGTATGGTTTCTTGTCAAAAGTAGCAGACTATGTTGGGATTAGGGTGCGATTTGGGATACAGATTTTGTCATCACAGCTTGCCGTGTACGTGATAAGACGCAGTCCGTCCCTGAGCAGATTACTCATCATGACATCCTTACAGCCTGTGTCCCAAATGGCACCCTATTCCCTATAGAGTGCACTACTCTCAGGGCACATAGGGAATAGGGTGCCATTTGGGACTCAAACACTGTGTCCTCTACTGACCTAGCCAGCATGTTGTCTTGATTCAAACACACTCACACAAACACACACCATCAACTGCCTGAAATACCGCCTGACTAACTGAAAGTCACACACAGCGCGTGACCTTTGACCCCTCACCTTTGACGGAGACCTGAGCGGTAGCCTCGATCTTCCCCAGTGATGATATGGCCACGCAGGTGTAGTTGGCTGACTCCTTGATGTTGGTCACCTCCAGAACATTCCGACCGATGGGCATCTCATCCTCCTAAATAAGAAGAATCATAGAGGTCCATTATCTAGCTTTGTGTTTGACCTGATATATTTCACATAGAAATGCAAGTAATAGATCTTTAGCATTAGCAATGAAAACAAGTCTGAACATAGAACATAGAATGGTTAATCATTCTATGTTCTATAGTTCTATGCTTTCCCTTCTTTAAACTTAATTCAACACAATTCATACAGAGACTGCATCTCAAGGTGCTGTAGTAATACATTCATACAGAGACTGCATCTCAAGGTGCTGTAGTAATACATTCATACAGAGACTGCATCTCAAGGTGCTGTAGTAATACATTCATACAGAGACTGCATCTCAAGGTGCTGTAGTAATACATTCATACAGAGACTGCATCTCAAGGTGCTGTAGTAATACATTCATACAGAGACTGGATCTCAAGGTGCTGTAGTAATATACTCATACAGAGACTGCATCTCAAGGTGCTGTAGTAATACATTCATACAGAGACTGCATCTCAAGGTGCTGTAGTAATACATTCATACAGAGACTGCATCTCAAGGTGCTGTAGTAATAAATTCATACAGAGACTGCATATCAAGGTGCTGTAGTAATAAATTCATACAGAGACTGCATCTCAAGGTGCTGTAGTAATACATTCATACAGAGACTGCATCTCAAGGTGCTGTAGTAATACATTCATACAGAGACTGCATCTCAAGGTGCTGTAGTAATAAAGTCTGAAGAAAACAGTAACAGTGAAAGTAAAGACCTTGGTGAGTTCTATTTCTCCCATCATCCACTTGACATAGGGCATGGGTGATCCCACGGCAACACACGTCAGGTTCACACTGCCCCCAGGCATCACCTCATGGTTGGTGGGTGGGATGGAGAACCGCGGAGGGACACGACGTACTGAGGAGGAGAGGTGAGGAGAGAGGACAATGTTAAGATGGGATCTTAAAAGGTGGATGTGATACAAGTATATACTGAGTGTCCATAGGAGGAGAGGAGTGGTGGTGGAGGAGAGGAGAGGAGAGGAGAGGAGAGGAGAGGAGAGGAGAGGAGAGGAGAGGAGAGGAGAGGAGAGGAGAGGAGAGGAGAGGAGAGGAGAGGAGAGGAGAGGTGGAGGAGGAGAGGAAAGGAGTGCTGGTGGAGGAGGAGAGGAGAGGAGAGGAGAGGAGAGGAGAGGAGAGGAGAGGAGAGGAGAGGAGAGGAGAGGAGAGGAGAGGAGAGGAGAGGAGAGGAGAGGAGAGGAGAGGAGAGGAGAGGATGTTACAACAAGATGTTGAAGTGTGGAGGTGATGTAAATGTGTGGCCATGACTTCTGTGTTGAGAGGAGTGAGTGTGGGTGTCAGGGAGAGTTCTGTGTGGAATAAACTATGACCATGACATCACCACGCCTGAAAAGAGGAGCAGGAAATGCAGAGTTAAGAGAATCTTCAATAAGACGAGACAAGAGTATATTAATAAAGTCTTACCACCCCTCCCCCCCAGTAATAACACAATAACATTAAAATGCAAATAAACCTTGCCCTTTCCTTCTAGCACTGACTTTGCTGATACTTTATTGAGTGAAAATGTACTTACTATGACTGTGATATGTGGTTGTCTCACCTTAACATTAATGCACTAAGTGTAAGTCTCTCTGGATGAGAGCACCTGCTAAATGACGAACATGTAAAATGTAAATGTAATGAATCTAACGTGTAAAGGCGGATCACGTTTTGATCATGATCCAACGGGTGAGCAGCATAACCAAAAAAGAAACAACAGCATCTTCTGTCTAGTGATGTGGAGTTGTTCCACGTTACGCAGCACTCACACAACATTAGTTAGTAAAACTTTGCGATAGAAACCTTGTGTTTTGCTCCTTATTAAATGGGGAATACATTTAAATATGCCACTTTGATTTGAATAACACTCTACTAGACTAGACCTATATCTGTTCCCCTTTGACAGTGTGTCAAACGGCGCTGAGAGAGAGTTGCGTCATTCTGAGACTATTTGAGACCCTGTGGAGATGCATTGTTTGACTTTATATATATCCCTCCCTTCCTCCCTCCCTCTCCCCCTCCCCTCTCCCCCCTCCCTCTCTTTGTGAGGCTCTGATGTGCAGATAAGCTGACATTAAAAAGGGGTTCCCATGGAGACAGAGAGCGCCTGTTGACGTGGTCGCTAGGGAATAGAAGCTACTATTCACACACACACACACTCACACTCACACTCACACACACACACACACACACACACACACACAGACAGAGCCTGAATGCAGCAGTAGTGAATAGCTAGCTGTCAGAGAATAAACAGAACAGAACCATTTCCATATGAACTGTTGTTGACTGTATCCAAGTCAATGTTTATATCTAAGAGAAATAGCAGCTAGCGCTATTCATTCTCTGTCACATATTTTGTGTGTGTAACTTTTAGTCGACACAAATAGCAGAGTTGAAAGTATTTCAGCTAAATGTTGACAGGCCTGAGTTTGAGAGAGACAGGCAGATGTGACATATTGTGACATTAGCACAGCCTAGCTGTGGGCTGACAGACTGCAGATGACACAATAAAACTAGAACTGCTTTAACCTTGAAAAACCAACGCTTATAGACAATAAACTATCAAAACTAGAACTGCTTTAACCTTGTAAAACCAACGCTTATAGACAATAAACTATCAAAACTAGAACTGCTTTAACCTTGTAAAACCAACGCTTATAGACAATAAACTATCAAAACTAGAACTGCTTTAACCTTGTAAAACCCACGTTATAGACAATAAACTATCAAAATGATATACTTTTCTATCCTATTAAATGATATGTATAACTAATGACTACCCTGACTAGTAACCTATACCAGTTATAATGTATAACTAATGACAACCATGACTAGTAGCCTAGACCAGTTATAATGTATAACTAATGACTACCCTGACTAGTAGCCTATACCAGTTATAATGTATAACTAATGACAACCATGACTAGTAGCCTATACCAGTTATAATGTATAACTAATGACTACCCTGACTAGTAGCCTATACCAGTTATAATGTATAACTAATGACTACCCTGACTAGTAGCCTATACCAGTTATAATGTATAACTAATGACTACCCTGACTAGTAACCTATGCCAGTTATAATGTATAACTAATGACTACCCTGACTAGTAACCTATGCCAGTTATAATGTATAACTAATGACTACCCTGACTAGTAGCCTATACCAGTTATAATGTATAACTAATGACTACCCTGACTAGTAGCCTATACCAGTTATAATGTATAACTAATGACTACCCTGACTAGTAGCCTATACCAGTTATAATGTATAACTAATGACTACCCTGACTAGTAGCCTATACCAGTTATAATGTATAACTAATGACTACCCTGACTCGTAGTCTATACCAGTTATAATGTATAACTAATGACAACCCTGACTAGTAACCTATACCAGTTATAATGTATAACTAATGACAACCATGACTAGTAGCCTATACCAGTTATAATGTATAACTAATGACAACCCTGACTAGTAGCCTACACCAGTTATAATGTATAACTAATGACAACCCTGACTAGTAGCCTACACCAGTTATAATGTATAACTAATGACTACCCTGACTAGTAGCCTACACCAGTTATAATGTATAACTAATGACAACCCTGACTAGTAGCCTAGACCAGTTATAATGTATAACTAATGACTACCCTGACTAGTAGCCTACACCAGTTATAATGTATAACTATTGACTACCCTGACTAGTAGCCTATGCCAGTTATAATGTATAACTAATGACTACCCTGACTAGTAACCTATGCCAGTTATAATGTATAACTAATGACTACTCTGACTAGTAACCTATGCCAGTTATAATGTATAACTAATGACAACCCTGACTAGTAGCCTATACCAGTTATAATGTATAACTAATGACTACCCTGACTAGTAGTCTATACCAGTTATAATGTATAACTAATGACTACCCTGACTCGTAGTCTATACCAGTTATAATGTATAACTAATGACTACCCTGACTAGTAGCCTATACCAGTTATAATGTATAACTAATGACTACCCTGACTAGTAGCCTATACCAGTTATAATGTATAACTAATGACTACCCTGACTCGTAGCCTATACCAGTTATAATGTATAACTAATGACAACCCTGACTAGTAACCTATACCAGTTATAATGTATAACTAATGACTACCCTGACTCGTAGTCTATACCAGTTATAATGTATAACTAATGACTACCCTGACTAGTAGCCTATACCAGTTATAATGTATAACTAATGACTACCCTGACTAGTAGCCTATACCAGTTATAATGTATAACTAATGACAACCCTGACTAGTAGCCTATACCAGTTATAATGTATAACTAATGACAACCCTGACTAGTAGCCTATACTAGTTATAATGTATAACTAATGACAACCATGACTAGTAGCCTATACCAGTTATAATGTATAACTAATGACAACCATGACTAGTAGCCTATACCAGTTATAATGTATAACTAATGACAACCCTGACTAGTAGCCTATACCAGTTATAATGTATAACTAATGACAACCCTGACTAGTAGCCTACACCAGTTATAATGTATAACTAATGACTACCCTGACTAGTAGCCTATACCAGTTATAATGTATAACTAATGACTACCCTGACTAGTAGCCTATACCAGTTATAATGTATAACTAATGACAACCCTGACTAGTAGCCTAGACCAGTTATAATGTATAACTAATGACAACCCTGACTAGTAGCCTATACCAGTTATAATGTATAACTAATGACTACCCTGACTAGTAGCCTATACCAGTTATAATATATAACTAATGACTACCCTGACTAGTAGCCTATACCAGTTATAATGTATAACTAATGACTACCCTGACTAGTAGTCTATACCAGTTATAATGTATAACTAATGACTACCCTGACTAGTAGCCTACACCAGTTATAATGTATAACTAATGACAACCATGACTAGTAGTCTATACCAGTTATAATGTATAACTAATGACTACCCTGACTAGTAGCCTACACCAGTTATAATGTATAACTAATGACAACCATGACTAGTAGCCTACACCAGTTATAATGTATAACTAATGACTACCCTGACTAGTAGCCTACACCAGTTATAATGTATAACTAATGACTACCCTGACTGTGCAGATTTTACGACGTTCAGATGAGACTGATAGAAGGTAACAATTAATTAATGACTGATTGATGACTGAAATGTACGAGATCTTTAGATCTTTCAGAGTTAATTCGGAAAGCGCCAAACTCCTTTTCTGTGGTGCCCCAGGTTACTAATGAGTTAATTGTTGCATGATTAATTAAATCACATAATAGTTAAATGTTAGGTCATCGATTTGATAAAATAGCATCACATTAATGATAGTCAAGACACAACATAGTGCACTACTTTTGACCAGTGCTCTGGTAGTGCACTATGTAGAGAACAGTGTGCCATTTGGGATGCAGCCCTCATCTGCTGAGGCATTGAGAACTGTTAAAATAGCAATGCCCCTGAAACCTAAACGACACCAGCTGATAAAAGTCCTATTCAATTCAAAGACCTAGTCAATCTATTCCTGTTTATTATTATTTGAGTCACGTCTGAGATAGTAAAAACCAAGGCCTTGGATATGTATGCTCATTGTCTGACAAGGAGCTGATTGAGTGGGACTGGAACTATGGTTCCCCTCTTTACAAGGAGCTGATTGAGTGGGACTGGAACTATGGTTCCCCTCTTTACAAGGAGCTGATTGAGTGGGACTGGAACTATGGTTCCCCTCTTTACAAGGAGCTGATTGAGTGGGACTGGAACTATGGTTCCCCTCTTTACAAGGAGCTGATTGAGTGGGACTGGAACTATGGTTCCCCTCTTTACAAGGAGCTGATTGAGTGGGACTGGAACTATGGCTCCCCTCTTTACAAGGAGCTGATTGAGTGGGACTGGAACTATGGTTCCCCTCTTTACAAGGAGCTGATTGAGTGGGACTGGAACTATGGCTCCCCTCTTTACAAGGAGCTGATTGAGTGGGACTGGAACTATGGCTCCCCTCTTTACAAGGAGAAAGATATAAGTGGATATTTTGAGTACCCTGAGATAAAAAATAAAAAAATAACACAAATCAGAATCACTGGAAGTCTGACAAAGAACTGATTGAAACTAAAGCTATATGGCTAGGGCTGGGCGATTCACGATATATAAAACCTAACTGTCTCAATACCTGACAAAAACTGACTGTCTCAATATCTGACAGAATCTATGGTACCTCCCACCACCTGAATACCCAAACTGATTCTAGGAGGATAGAGATTGGAGGCTAGGAGTAGTAAATGAATACCTGTAGCAGCTATCTAGTAGTGAATATGGCATTGACTAGGTGTAGAGAGAGAGAGAGAGAGAGAGAGAGAGAGAGGGAGAGGGAGAGGGAGAGGGAGAGGGAGAGGGAGAGGGAGAGGGAGAGGGAGAGGGAGAGGGAGAGGGAGAGGGAGAGGGAGAGGGAGCAATGGGAGGATTTGCGGTAAAGCACAGTAAACAATGTGCTATATACTGAACAGGACCAGGTGGGTGCAAGTCAAGGGACAGGCTGAACAGGACCAGGTGGGTGCAAGCCAAGGACAGGCGGGAAAGGAATACAAGGTTAGACAAGGACAGTTGACAGGGCTGGGTGTTGGAGAAAGAACTACTGGTACAACTCAGGCCAGGGAGGGATGCAACCTGATAATAGGTTTAGAATAGTGACGGCAGCAGGGAGAACCAGAACAACATAGCAGAAGCTGGACAGGAATTGAGGTTGGGGTGTTTTTCAGACTGGGTACGGTGGGGGTGTAACAATGATCTGAGGGTGAGTTGGGGTCAGGAGTCAGGGGTAGTAGTAGAGGGGTTAGAAGTGAAATGGAACCAACCTCCCCGCTGATCTGTGAGTTAGTGGAATGACACGTTGTGATGGAGGAAGAATGCAGTGGAATGGAGAGAAGACACAGGAGAGAAATACAGCATGTGAGGATGTCAACATACAGTAGTGAAACAGACACAGGAGAGAAATACAGCAAGAGAGGATGTCAACATACAGTAGTGAAACAGACAGGTGTCTATGAGCTTACCCATACACAGTACAATGCAATGGAAGTAACTGGACAGAAACAAACAGACATGCGGTTGCAGCCACTAACAAGTTAGGTTGAACCGCGGTAGTGTCTGACATATTGCAGCAATGTGAGGAGGTGGTGCAACATCACATCCTTTCCTAGCAAGGGGTTGTCACAAAAACCTGAGTACTTTTATACAAACTTCTTAGTACCTGTAACTGTGCAGAACAGTACACAGACAGACAGAGACAGAGACAGAGAGAGAAAGGCAGAGAGAGAAAGGCAGAGAGAGAGAGAGAGAGAGAGAGAGAGAGAGAGAGAGAGAGAGAGAGAGAGAGAGAGAGAGAGAGAGAGAGAGAGAGAGCAATGGGAGGATTTACGGTGTGGTGCTGAAAGGAGAACGGTGAAGTGCTGAAAGGAGAATGGTGCGGTGCTGAAAGGAGAACGGTGCGGTGCTGAAAGGAGAATGGTGCGGTGCTGAAAGGAGAACGGTGCGGTGCTGAAAGGAGAATGGTGCGGTGCTGAAAGGAGAACGGTGCGGTGCTGAAAGGAGAACGGTGCGGTGCTGAAAGGAGAACGGTGCGGTGCTGAAAGGAGAACGGTGCGGTGCTAAGCCACTATCTTGTGTGACAGGTTGACAGGTCCCATGTTGGTATGAAGGAGTGGAGACAGCCCTCTGTTGCCAGATAAACACTTGACAAACGAGTTGCATTCACACACACACAAACACACCCAGACGCACCCAGACGCACCCAGACGCACCCAGACGCACCCAGACGCACCCAGACGCACCCAGACGCACCCAGACGCACCCAGACGCACCCAGACGCACCCAGACGCACCCAGACGCACCCAGACGCACCCAGACGCACCCAGACGCACCCAGACGCACCCAAAAAGAGTGGGACCCTCCACCATTATGGAGTCTTTCTTCAGAAACATGATGGATGATGAAGAAGAGGAGGGAGTCTTTCTCCCGTCTACACCTACACACAGCCTGGCCTCCCTTCTACACCTACACACAGCCTGACCTTCCTTCTACACCTACACACAGCCTGACCTCCCTTCTACACCTACACACAGCCTGACCTCCCTTCTACACCTACACACAGCCTGACCTCCCTTCTACACCTACACACAGCCTGACCTCCCTTCTACACCTACACACAGCCTGGCCTTCCTTCTACACCTACACACAGCCTGGCCTTCCTTCTACACCTACACACAGCCTGACCTCCCTTCTACACCTTCACACAGCCTGGCCTTCCTTCTACACCTACACACAGCCTGACCTCCCTTCTACACCTACACACAGCCTGACCTCCCTTCTACACCTACACACAGCCTGACCTCCCTTCTACACCTACACAAAGCCTGACCTCCCTTCTACACCTACACACAGCCTGACCTCCCTTCTACACCTACACACAGCCTGGCCTCCCTTCTACACCTACACACAGCCTGACCTCCCTTCTACACCTACACACAGCCTGACCTCCCTTCTACACCTACACACAGCCTGACCTCCCTTCTACACCTACACACAGCCTGACCTCCCTTCTACACCTACACACAGCCTGGCCTCCCTTCTACACCTACACACAGCCTGACCTCCCTTATACACCTACACACAGCCTGACCTCCCTTATACACCTACACACAGCCTGACCTCCCTTATACACCTACACACAGCCTGACCTCCCTTCTACACCTACACACAGCCTGGCCTCCCTTCTACACCTACACACAGCCTGGCCTCCCTTCTACACCTACACACAGCCTGACCTCCCTTCTACACCTACACACAGCCTGACCTCCCTTATACACCTACACACAGCCTGACCTCCCTTATACACCTACACACAGCCTGGCCTCCCTTCTACACCTACACACAGCCTGGCCTCCCTTCTACACCTACACACAGCCTGACCTCCCTTCTACACCTACACACAGCCTGACCTCCCTTCTACACCTACACACAGCCTGACCTCCCTTCTACACCTACACACAGCCTGACCTCCCTTCTACACCTACACACAGCCTGACCTCCCTTCTACACCTACACACAGCCTGACCTCCCTTCTACACCTACACACAGCCTGGCCTCCCTTCTACACCTACACACAGCCTGACCTCCCTTCTACACCTACACACAGCCTGACCTCCCTTCTACACCTACACACAGCCTGACCTCCCGTCTACACCTACACACAGCCTGGCCTCCCTTCTACACGTACACACAGCCTGGCCTCCCGTCTACACCTACACACAGCCTGGCCTCCCTTCTACACGTACACACAGCCTGGCCTCCCTTCTACACCTACACACAGCCTGGCCTCCCTTCTACACCTACACACAGCCTGACCTCCCTTCTACACCTACACACAGCCTGACCTCCCTTCTACACCTACACACAGCCTGACCTCCCTTCTACACCTACACACAGCCTGACCTCCCTTCTACACCTACACACAGCCTGACCTCCCTTCTACACCTACACACAGCCTGACCTCCCGTCTACACCTACACACAGCCTGGCCTCCCTTCTACACGTACACACAGCCTGGCCTCCCTTCTACACCTACACACAGCCTGACCTCCCTTCTACACCTACACACAGCCTGACCTCCCTTCTACACGTACACACAGCCTGGCCTCCCTTCTACACCTACACACAGCCTGACCTCCCGTCTACACCTACACACAGCCTGGCCTCCCTTCTACACCTACACACAGCCTGACCTCCCTTCTACACCTACACACAGCCTGACCTCCCTTCTACACCTACACACAGCCTGGCCTCCCTTCTACACCTACACACAGCCTGACCTCCCTTCTACACCTACACACAGCCTGACCTCCCTTCTACACCTACACACAGCCTGGCCTCCCTTCTACACCTACACACAGCCTGACCTCCCTTCTACACCTACACACAGCCTGACCTCCCTTCTACACCTACACACAGCCTGACCTCCCTTCTACACCTACACACAGCCTGGCCTCCCTTCTACACCTACACACAGCCTGACCTCCCTTCTACACCTACACACAGCCTGGCCTCCCTTCTACACCTACACACAGCCTGACCTCCCTTCTACACCTACACACAGCCTGACCTCCCTTCTACACCTACACACAGCCTGGCCTCCCTTCTACATCTACACACAGCCTGGCCTCCCTTCTACACCTACACACAGCCTGGCCTCCCTTCTACACCTACACACAGCCTGACCTCCCTTCTACACCTACACACAGCCTGGCCTCCCTTCTACACCTACACACAGCCTGACCTCCCTTCTACACCTACACACAGCCTGACCTCCCTTCTACACCTACACACAGCCTGACCTCCCTTCTACACCTACACACAGCCTGACCTCCCTTCTACACCTACACACAGCCTGACCTCCCTTCTACACCTACACACAGCCTGACCTCCCTTCTACACCTACACACAGCCTGGCCTCCCTTCTACACCTACACACAGCCTGACCTCCCTTCTACACCTACACACAGCCTGACCTCCCTTCTACACCTACACACAGCCTGGCCTCCCTTCTACACCTACACACAGCCTGACCTCCCTTCTACACCTACACACAGCCTGACCTCCCTTCTACACCTACACACAGCCTGACCTCCCTTCTACACCTACACACAGCCTAACCTCCCGTCTACACCTACACACAGCCTGACCTCCCGTCTACACCTACACACAGCCTGGCCTCCCTTCTACACCTACACACAGCCTGACCTCCCTTCTACACCTACACACAGCCTGACCTCCCTTTTACACCGACACAGAGCCTGGCCTCCCTTCTACACCTACACACAGCCTGACCTCCCTTCTACACCTACACACAGCCTGACCTCCCTTCTACACCTACACACAGCCTGGCCTCCCTTCTACACCTACACACAGCCTGGCCTCCCTTCTACACCTACACACAGCCTGACCTCCCGTCTACACCTACACACAGCCTGACCTCCCTTCTACACCTACACACAGCCTGACCTCCCTTATACATCTACACACAGCCTGACCTCCCTTCTACACCTACACACAGCCTGACCTCCCGTCTACACCTACACACAGCCTGGCCTCCCTTCTACACCTACACACAGCCTGACCTCCCTTATACATCTACACACAGCCTGACCTCCCGTCTACACCTACACACAGCCTGGCCTCCCTTCTACACCTACACACAGCCTGACCTCCCGTCTACACCTACACACAGCCTGGCCTCCCTTCTACACCTACACACAGCCTGACCTCCCGTCTACACCTACACACAGCCTGACCTCCCGTCTACACCTACACACAGCCTGGCCTCCCTTCTACACCTACACACAGCCTGACCTCCCTTCTACACCTACACACAGCCTGGCCTCCCTTCTACACCTACACACAGCCTGACCTCCCGTCTACACCTACACACAGCCTGACCTCCCGTCTACACCTACACACAGCCTGGCCTCCCTTCTACACCTACACACAGCCTGACCTCCCTTATACATCTACACACAGCCTGACCTCCCGTCTACACCTACACACAGCCTGGCCTCCCTTCTACACCTACACACAGCCTGACCTCCCGTCTACACCTACACACAGCCTGACCTCCCGTCTACACCTACACACAGCCTGACCTCCCGTCTACACCTACACACAGCCTGGCCTCCCTTCTACACCTACACACAGCCTGACCTCCCTTATACATCTACACACAGCCTGACCTCCCGTCTACACCTACACACAGCCTGGCCTCCCTTCTACACCTACACACAGCCTGACCTCCCGTCTACACCTACACACAGCCTGACCTCCCGTCTACACCTACACACAGCCTGGCCTCCCTTCTACACCTACACACAGCCTGACCTCCCGTCTACACCTACACACAGCCTGGCCTCCCTTCTACACCTACACACAGCCTGACGTCTGAACATTAGTGTCATGGAGGCAGAACAGGTGTTATAAGGCTTATAGTGTCTGTACGGTATAATACTAGTGACTGTACTTTTTGTTGTCCAGTGTAAATGCTACTTACAGGGGGTTAGGGCTAGGATAAGGGTGGGGATAAGTGTTAGACAAGGTTGAGACAAGACATTACAAGCAGCTGAAGGCCTTTTACTCTCCCTTTGCATTTCCTGTGGACAAAACAACACACACAGTCATACTGACAGACACACACACACAGTCATACTGACAGACACACACACACAGTCATACTGACAGACACACACACACAGTCATACTGACAGACACACACACACAGTCATACTGACAGACACACACACACAGTCATACTGACAGACACACACACACAGTCATACTGACAGACACACACACACAGTCATACTGACAGACACACACACACAGTCATACTGACAGACACACACACACAGTCATACTGACAGACACACACACACACAGTCATACTGACAGACACACACACACACAGTCATACTGACAGACACACACACACAGTCATACTGACAGACACACACACACAGTCATACTGACAGACACACACACACAGTCATACTGACAGACACACACACACAGTCATACTGACAGACACACACACACAGTCATACTGACAGACACACACACACAGTCATACTGACAGACACACACACACAGTCATACTGACAGACACACACACACAGTCATACTGACAGACACACACACACAGTCATACTGACAGACACACACACACAGTCATACTGACAGACACACACACACAGTCATACTGACAGACACACACACAGTCATACTGACAGACACACACACACAGTCATACTGACAGACACACACACACAGTCATACTGACAGACACACACACACAGTCATACTGACAGACACACACACACAGTCATACTGACAGACACACACACACAGTCATACTGACAGACACACACACAGTCATACTGACAGACACACACACACAGTCATACTGACAGACACACACACACAGTCATACTGACAGACACACACACACAGTCATACTGACAGACACACACACACAGTCATACTGACAGACACACACACACAGTCATACTGACAGACACACACACACAGTCATACTGACAGACACACACACACAGTCATACTGACAGACACACACACACAGTCATACTGACAGACACACACACACAGTCATACTGACAGACACACACACACAGTCATACTGACAGACACACACACACAGTCATACTGACAGACACACACACACACACACACACAGTCATACTGACAGACACACACACACACAGTCATACTGACAGACACACACACACACACACAGTCATACTGACAGACACACACACACAGTCATACTGACAGACACACACACACAGTCATACTGACAGACACACACACACAGTCATACTGACAGACACACACACACAGTCATACTGACAGACACACACACACAGTCATACTGACAGACACACACACACAGTCATACTGACAGACACACACACACACACACACACACACACACACACACACACACACACACACACAGTCATACTGACAGACACACAGTCATACTGACAGACACACACACACACACACACAGTCATACTGACAGACACACACACACACAGTCATACTGACAGACACACACACACACACACAGTCATACTGACAGACACACACACACAGTCATACTGACAGACACACACACACAGTCATACTGACAGACACACACACACACAGTCATACTGACAGACACACACACACAGTCATACTGACAGAAACACACACACAGTCATACTGACAGAAACACACACACAGTCATACTGACAGAAACACACACACAGTCATACTGACAGACACACACACACAGTCATACTGACAGACACACACACACAGTCATACTGACAGACACACACACACAGTCATACTGACAGACACACACACACAGTCATACTGACAGACACACAAACACAGTCATACTGACAGACACACAAACACAGTCATACTGACAGACACACAAACACAGTCATACTGACAGACACACAAACACAGTCATACAGACACACACACACACACACACACACACACACACACACACACACACACACAGTCATACTGACAGACACACACACACACACACACAGTCATACTGACAGACACACACACACACACAGTCATACTGACAGACACACACACACACACACAGTCATACTGACAGACACACACACACAGTCATACTGACAGACACACACACACAGTCATACTGACAGACACACACACACAGTCATACTGACAGACACACAAACACAGTCATACTGACAGACACACAAACACA
This sequence comes from Thymallus thymallus, assembly GCA_023634145.1. NCBI lineage: Eukaryota > Metazoa > Chordata > Actinopteri > Salmoniformes > Salmonidae > Thymallus > Thymallus thymallus. The sequence continues at coordinate 5,169,772 of CM042382.1, forward strand.
GTCATACAGACACACAAACACAGTCATACAGACACACACACACACACACACACACACACACACACACACACACACACACACACACACACACACACACACACACACACACACACACACACAGTCATACTGACAGACACACACACACACACACAGTCATACTGACAGACACACACACACACACACACACAGTCATACTGACAGACACACACACACACACAGTCATACTGACAGACACACACACACACACACAGTCATACTGACAGACACACACACACAGTCATACTGACAGACACACACACACAGTCATACTGACAGACACACACACACACACAGTCATACTGACAGACACACACACACACACACACACACACACACAGTCATACTGACAGACACACACACAGTCATACTGACAGACACACACACAGTCATACTGACAGACACACACACACACACACAGTCATACTGACAGACACACACACACACACACAGTCATACTGACAGACACACACACACACACACAGTCATACTGACAGACACACACACACACACACAGTCATACTGACAGACACACACACACACAGTCATACTGACAGACACACACACACACAGTCATACTGACAGACACACACACACAGTCATACTGACAGACACACACACACAGTCATACTGACAGACACACACACACAGTCATACTGACAGACACACACACACAGTCATACTGACAGACACACACACACAGTCATACTGACAGACACACACACACAGTCATACTGACAGACACACACACACAGTCATACTGACAGACACACACACACAGTCATACTGACAGACACACACACACAGTCATACTGACAGACACACACACACAGTCATACTGACAGACACACACACACAGTCATACTGACAGACACACACACAGTCATACTGACAGACACACACACACAGTCATACTGACAGACACACACACACACACACAGTCATACTGACAGACACACACACACAGTCATACTGACAGACACACACACACAGTCATACTGACAGACACACACACACAGTCATACTGACAGACACACACACACAGTCATACTGACAGACACACACACAGTCATACTGACAGACACACACACACAGTCATACTGACAGACACACACACACAGTCATACTGACAGACACACACACACAGTCATACTGACAGACACACACACACAGTCATACTGACAGACACACACACACAGTCATACTGACAGACACACACACACAGTCATACTGACAGACACACACACACAGTCATACTGACAGACACACACACACAGTCATACTGACAGACACACACACACAGTCATACTGACAGACACACACACACAGTCATACTGACAGACACACACACACACACACACAGTCATACTGACAGACACACACACACACAGTCATACTGACAGACACACACACACACACACAGTCATACTGACAGACACACACACACAGTCATACTGACAGACACACACACACAGTCATACTGACAGACACACACACACAGTCATACTGACAGACACACACACACAGTCATACTGACAGACACACACACACAGTCATACTGACAGACACACACACACAGTCATACTGACAGACACACACACACACACACACACACACACACACACACACACACACACACAGTCATACTGACAGACACACAGTCATACTGACAGACACACACACACACACACACAGTCATACTGACAGACACACACACACACAGTCATACTGACAGACACACACACACACACACAGTCATACTGACAGACACACACACACAGTCATACTGACAGACACACACACACAGTCATACTGACAGACACACACACACACAGTCATACTGACAGACACACACACACAGTCATACTGACAGAAACACACACACAGTCATACTGACAGAAACACACACACAGTCATACTGACAGAAACACACACACAGTCATACTGACAGACACACACACACAGTCATACTGACAGACACACACACACAGTCATACTGACAGACACACACACACAGTCATACTGACAGACACACACACACAGTCATACTGACAGACACACAAACACAGTCATACTGACAGACACACAAACACAGTCATACTGACAGACACACAAACACAGTCATACTGACAGACACACAAACACAGTCATACAGACACACACACACACACACACACACACACACACACACACACACACACACACAGTCATACTGACAGACACACACACACACACACACAGTCATACTGACAGACACACACACACACACAGTCATACTGACAGACACACACACACACACACAGTCATACTGACAGACACACACACACAGTCATACTGACAGACACACACACACAGTCATACTGACAGACACACACACACAGTCATACTGACAGACACACAAACACAGTCATACTGACAGACACACAAACACAGTCATACAGACACACAAACACAGTCATACAGACACACACACACACACACACACACACACACACACACACACACACACACACACACACACACACACACACACACACACACACACACACACACACACACACACACACAGTCATACTGACAGACACACACACACACACACAGTCATACTGACAGACACACACACACACACACACACAGTCATACTGACAGACACACACACACACACAGTCATACTGACAGACACACACACACACACACAGTCATACTGACAGACACACACACACAGTCATACTGACAGACACACACACACAGTCATACTGACAGACACACACACACACACAGTCATACTGACAGACACACACACACACACACACACACACACACACACACACACACACACAGTCATACTGACAGACACACACACAGTCATACTGACAGACACACACACAGTCATACTGACAGACACACACACACACACACAGTCATACTGACAGACACACACACACACACACAGTCATACTGACAGACACACACACACACACACAGTCATACTGACAGACACACACACACACACACAGTCATACTGACAGACACACACACACACACAGTCATACTGACAGACACACACACACACAGTCATACTGACAGACACACAGAGTCATACTGACAGACACACACACACACACACACAGTCATACTGACAGACACACACACACACACACAGTCATACTGACAGACACACACACACACACACAGTCATACTGACAGACACACACACACACACACACAGTCATACTGACAGACACACACACACACACACAGTCATACTGACAGACACACACACACACACACAGTCATACTGACAGACACACACACACACACACAGTCATACTGACAGACACACACACACACACACACACACACACACACAGTCATACTGACAGACACACACACACACAGTCATACTGACAGACACACACACACACAGTCATACTGACAGACACACACACAGTCATACTGACAGACACACACACGGTCATACTGACAGATACACACACACAGTCATACTGACAGACACACACACACACACAGTCATACTGACAGACACACACACACACAGTCATACTGACAGACACACACACACAGTCATACTGACAGACACACACACACAGTCATACTGACAGACACACACACACTGTCATACTGACAGACACACACACACACAGTCATACTGACAGACACACACACACAGTCATACTGACAGACACACACACACAGTCATACTGACAGACACACACACACAGTCATACACACACACACAGTCATACTGACAGACACACACACACAGTCATACTGACAGAAACACACACACAGTCATACTGACAGACACACACAGAACTTAGCCAGAAAGACTCACAGCTGTAATCGCTACCAAAGGTGACGATACGTAAATTAGATATTTCTGTATTTCATTTTCAATACAATTGTCATAAAATAAAAATAAAATAAACATGTTTTCACTTTGTCATTATGGGGTATTGTGTGTAGATGGGTGAGAAAAATATCAGTTTAATAAATGTTTTATACTTTCTGAAGGAGAGGAGAGGAGAGGAGAAGAGTGTCTGCTAAATGACTAACATGGAAATGAAAAAACCTTCAACAAACAGTGTCAAAATAAAAAGCATGTATTCATAGTCTGAGGCGGAAAACGGTTTGGCTGCAGCTGTTTTGACAGAGCCAGCACCTGCTAGACAGAAAGAGAAAGCTCCTGTGGGATGTGGTTATGGTTAGCGATTCAGAAAAACATGACATTGCTGTTTAGGTGACTACATAAAGACCAATGTAGAGATGTAGAGATGAACGGAGGAAAATATGAACTGCAGGATACCTTACCTCGCACATAGAGATTGGCTGGGGCGGCGTAACGTGTTCCAGCGCTATTCATGGCCACACACTCATACTTCCCCTGGTCTGACTCCTCACTGTTTTCAATCTGTAGGGCTCCTGTAAGGAAGGGGTTAACAACACAGTTACCATCTGGGACATGAAGAGAGAAGAGCTCTGTCTCAATGTCACTAGAACATAATACTCATGAAGAGAGAAGAGCTCTGTCTCAATGTCACTAGCACATAATACTCAGAGTGACGTATTGGGTTGGGAGTGTATTCTAAGTATTATGCTAGTGTGGGTATTGAAAAGAGGTTGACCTTCATTCTATAATTGGTTGACAACCTTATTTCTGACCTTCTCTTTTTCATTATAGACCATTTCAGGACTACACACCATCTACTAAATCTAACAGGGTTTCTGATAGGGTTTATTCAGGACTACACACCATCTACTAAATCTAACGGTTTCTGATAGGGTTTATTCAGGACTACACACCATCTACTAAATCTAACAGGGTTTCTGATAGGGTTTATTCAGGACTACACACCATCTACTAAATCTAACAGGGTTTCTGATAGGGTTTATTCAGGACTACACACCATCTACTAAATCTAACAGGGTTTCTGATAGGGTTTATTCAGGACTACACACCCTCTACTAAATCTAACAGGGTTTCTGATAGGGTTTATTCAGGACTATGGGGTTTACCTGAAGAAGTAACATCGAGACATCGACAACCTTAGATCAACGATTACTGACCATCTCTTTTTCATCATCTGACTAATTCAGATTGTATGTCTAACTTAATTCAGATTTATGCACCATCTAGTATGTCTAACTTAATTCAGATGTATGCACCATCTAGTATGTCGTACTTAATTCAGATTTATGCACCATCTAGTATGTCTAACTTAATTCAGATGTATGCACCATCTAGTATGTCTTACAAGTGAATTTTCTTGTAAGGTTTTTCCGATCTTCATAAGAAGTAACATTATAATTATCTCTATAGAGCCTTGACAGAGATCATCACAGTCAAACACCTCTCTCTACGGTACGCATGATGAATTGTTTGCAAATAGGGCGCTAGTTGTTATCTAACAATATGCCTATGACGACACATCAGCATTTAGCTGATGTTGCTGGTTTAAGAGCGTTGTGAGCAGTGTCCCACAAATCAACATATTTAACTCTCTCTGTCTGGCCTTGTCAGAAATAACAGCTGGCGAGACACTCATATCGAGTCCAGAGGTCAATTAATCATCTATTTCTGTCTTTTCTGCATGTGAAAACAACTGACATGACAAAAAGACAGTAAGTTCATAATGGGCTCTTGCTAGGCGACATCCCAGGCGACGGTCACTAGGCTTGCAACGCTAAGCTAGGCAAAGCTACTCTACAATAACTGCAAAGCCATCAGGATGTGGTTAAGACTAGGCTATACAGAGTGGACTAGGGTTACCACTTTACTGCTTCCTTCCACTCGCTGTCAGAGTCTAGTTTAGCCTACATTTATATATATATATATTCTGAGAGAAGCCATGTGTCTGAGTCCAGTGTTTCAGACAGGAGATAATCAGGTGTTGCTAAAGAGTTAACCAGTGGAGGGAGGGAGGGAGGGAGGGAGGGAGGGAGAGTGATGCCCTCCTCCTCAGGTGAGATGAGGGGACCATCCAACGGTTGATTCCTGTTGATGAATAACTACTGAGCTCCAATCAAACCCAGGTTCCATCTGAGCTCCAATCAAACCCAGGTTCCATCAGAGTCCATGTATTATACAGTTGAAGTCGGACGTTTACATACACTTAGGTTGAAGTCATTAAAACTCATTTTTCAACCACTCCACAGATTTCATGTTAACAAACTATAGTTTTGGCAAGTCGGTTTGGACATCCACTTTGTGCATGACACAAGTAATTCTTCCAACAATTGCTTACAGACAGATTATTTCACTTATAATTCACTATATCACAATTCCAGTGGGTCACTAAGTTGACTGTGCCTTTAAACTGCTTGGAAAATTCCAGAAAATTATGTAATGGCTTTAGAAGCTTGTGATAGGCTAATTGACATAATTTGAGTAAATTGGAGGTGTACCTGTGGATGTATTTCAAGGCCTACCTTCAAACTCAGTACCTCTTTGCTCGACATCATGGGAAAATCTAAAGAAATCAGCCAAGACTTCAGAAAACAAATTGTTGACCTCCACAAGTCTGGTTCATCCTTGGGAGCAATTTCCAAATGCCTGAAGGTACCACGTTCATCTGTACAAACAATAGTACGCAAGTATAAACACTGTGGGACCACACAGCCTTCATACCACTCAGGAAGGAGACGCGTTCTGTCTCCTAGAGATGATCCCAGAACAACAGCAAAGGACCTTGTGAAGATGCTGGAGGAAACAGGTACAAAAGTATCTATATCCACAGTAAAACAAGTCCTATATCAACATAACCTGAAAGGCCGCTCAGCAAGGAGGAAGCCACTGCTCCAAAACCGCGATAAAAAAGCCAAACTACGGTTTGCAACTGCACATGGGGACAAAGATCGTACTTTTTGTCTGGTCTGATGAAACAAAAATAGAACTGTTTGGCCATAATGACCATCGGTATGTTTGGAGGAAAAAGGGGGACGCTTGCAAGCCGAAGAACACCATCCCAACCGTGAAGCACGGGGGGGTAACATCATGTTGTGGGGGTGCTTTGCTGCAGGAGGGACTGGTGCACTTCATAAAATAGATGGCATCATGAGGAAGGAAAAGAACAGACTGTTTACAAGTACTATCTGTATTGACAGGTCCACTGACGTAAGACCCAGGCTAACTAACCACCCTGAACATTCGAAAGTGTCATTCCTCTTGGTCAATGTTTGTTAACCAGACTGACATCATCTCCGGTCTGCTGCCAGAGCCACTAAAGCTGCATGCATCACTTTCTCCCTCTTCAAGTGGTCTGCTAAGTACCCATAAAGGCTTGGGATCAATAAATGCTTCTATTACTGGTTTCCTGGCTATTCCTCACCACCGGGAGTCCCAAAATGGCACCCTATTCCGAATACAGTGCACTATTTACCGTATGGTAGTCCCCTATAGGCCCTGTTCCAAAGTAATGCACTTTGTAGGGAAATAAGGTAACATTTGGGACGTAGTCTCCATCTCAGATGGCTCTAACTACTGTAGTATGTAGACGCCCAGGTAGCAGCCCAGGTAGTCGATTAGTATGCAGACGCCCAGGTAGCAGCCCAGGTAGCAGCCAGCCATTTAGACAGAAGGCTAATGTGTGTGTGTGTGTGTGTGTGTGTGTGTGTGTGTGTGTGTGTGTGTGTGTGTGTGTGTGTGTGTGTGTGTGTGTGTGTGTGTGTGTGTGTTCTTAACAGTGCAGTTCAGTAAGACACACAGCCATCATCATCATCATCTCAGCTCGGAGAAGGCTGCTTTATGGCTGAATACCAAAGACAAACAAGTTGGCAGCGATAGAATAGCAGCAGACAGACTTACCTGAATGTCATGTTAGAATAATAAATGTTTCTCTGCGTAAACTAAGTAACAACATACCCAACCACCCGCTGTTCCTTTACAGTTCAGTACTAGCAAGCCATGTAAATACCCTGTTTAAAACCACAGGTAATCATCTATAGAATAATACTGTAAGAATTGATGTAACACCAGACACCATACAGGTTGCAGATGGTGACAAATAATGAGTGTACGTCAGGACACATTTTGGACAGCAGCAATGTATTATGGGATGAATGTACCAAACAGGTTCAGCACCAACCAAAGAAACACACAAGTGTGTGTGTGTGTGTGTGTGTGTGTGTGTGTGTGTGTGTGTGTGTGTGTGTGTGTGTGTGTGTGTGTTACGACAACATCAGTGATCCTTCCTCATCTCTTCCTGATTCAGCTCAGTACCTGCATACTAATCTATCTATTGTCACCAACCTGTCAATCTGATGACATCATCATCTCCAGAGACCAACCCCATGACATCATCATCTCCAGAGACTAACCCCCATGACATCATCATCTCCAGAGACCAACCCCCATGACATATTCTCCAGAGACCAACCCCCATGACATATTCTCCAGAGACCAACCCCATGACATCATCATCTCCAGAGACCAACCCCCATGACATCATCATCTCCAGAGACCAACCCCCATGACATATTCTCCAGAGACCAACCCCCATGACATATTCTCCAGAGACCAACCCCCATTACATATTCTCCAGAGACCAACCCTGATGGCATCATCTTCTCCAGAGACCAACCCTGATGGCATCATCTTCTCCGGAGACCAACCCTGATGGCATCATCTTCTCCAGAGACCAACCCTGATGGCATCATCTTCTCCAGAGACCAACCCTGATGGCATCATCTTCTCCAGAGACCAACCCTGATGGCATCATCTTCTCCAGAGACCAACCCTGATGGCATCATCTTCTTCAGAGACCAACCCTGATGGCATCATCTCCAGAGACCAAATCTGATGGCATCATCTTCTCCAGAGACCAACCCTGATGGCATCATCTCCAGAGACCAACCCTGATGGCATCATCTCCAGAGACCAACCCTGATGGCATCATCTCCAGAGACCAACCCTGATGGCATCATCTTCTCCAGAGACCAACCCTGATGGCATCATCTCCAGAGACCAACTCTGATGGCATCATCTTCTCCAGAGACCAACCCTGATGGCATCATCTTCTCCAGAGACCAAACTCCTAGATAGCAAGATATGAATATCTTTCAACAGTCTCTGTCTGGCAAGCAGTACTAGCAGGACATAGGATAGACTTCTAGGATCCTGATTCAAAGTGCTATTCATGCAGTGTTCTGAACTATTCAGCTATCCTCAGACAGCTACCCTAAGACAGCCTCCATTACCATTACAGATCAACTGAAACGCTACTTCCACTCCGGGGACAGAGAACTATTTCAGAGGGCTGTACTGCCTGTATGCAAATCAAGTAATTTACATTTTATTCAGGCAAAGTCGTCCATGGATACCAGAGATAGGCCTATATCCTCTAGTGGCAAGACTGGCCTATACTTAAAATAAAACCATTATCCTACAGCTAGGGGCAGAGTCTGGGGAAAGAGGTTGGTCTCCAGTGGTTTAAAATTCATAGGATTCATATTTTGACTAAAAACCAAGAATTTGTGGAGAAGCTTATGCAAAAGGTAGCTAGCTATCACCTGTGTCTGCCTTGTCAAGTGTTTTCCAATGCACTCATCTGATTGGGAAAGTGTTGGTGTTAATTTGTTTGTTCAGGGAGAAGGACACACTAACAGCAAACAGACTGTGAGGACATATTGGAAGTGGTGGTAAGGGGCAGAGTGGACAGGAGAGATGGAGAGGTAGAAGGTTAAGAGAGGTGGAACGAGGGAGAGAGGCTGACGGAGGTTGAGGTTGAAGTGACGGAGGGATGGAGTGACATTTTAAAATACACGTTTATTTCCCATGATCCTTACCTCTAATCGGTGTACCACCTAGTTGAAGGTAATTTGAATGCAAACGAGATTGGAGAGAGAGCGTTAGTAAAAAAGACAGAAAGAGAGGAGAGAAGGAAAATGTATGAAAATAATACAGTTAAATAGATAACCTGGAGGTCTACAAGTTAGAGGAAATCATTCAAAGTAGTTAGTCAACATTTTTTAATTAGAGCATATTGGTCGTAGAGGCAAGAAGAGATCAAGTTTGAGCGTTGGCTGTTTAGTGGAAAGAGATGTAACCATTGTGTGGGTGATGTAGTGTTTGTAGATCTAACGCTAGGCCATGGTTGTAGCTAGCTAAACAACAGGTAGTGGTGGGTTAGAGTAAGTTCAATATGCAGCAAATATGCAGATCAGGAGACTACATATGTCAAGGCTAGGGTTAGAGATAGCAGGGCTTGTTGGCGTGCGCGTGCGTGTGTGTGTGCGTGCGTGTGTGTGTGTGATACTACTCATCAGCATTTCCCCTTTTTGACCAAAAGTAGTGCACTATGTAGGGAATTGGGTGAATTGGGTGAATTGGGGCTCAGCCACTGACTGCCTGACTGCCTGACTGACAGAAAGACAGGACTCTGAAGAGAAAGGGCCTGTCACCTCAAATCAAATCACATTTTATTTGTCACATCCGCCGAATACAACAAGTGTATATTTTACAGTGAAATTCCTACTTACAAGCCCTTTCCCAACAATGTAGTTAAAAAGTATGAACATTTACATATAGATAAAAAGATAAAATAACACAATAAAATAACAATAACAAGGCAATGTACAGGCTATGTACAGGCCATGTACAGGCTATGTACAGGCTATGTACAGGCTATGTACAGGCTATATACAATGAGTACCGGTACCGAGTCAGTATACCGGTGTATGAGGTAGTTGGGGTGATTGATTGAGGTAATATGTACATGTAGGTTTGGTTAGGTGATTGATTGATTGATTGATTGAGGTAATATGTACATGTAGGTTTGGTTAGGTGATTGATTGATTGATTGATTGATTGATTGAGGTAATATGTACATGTAGGTTTGGTTAGGTGATTAATTGATTGATTGATTGATTGATTGATTGATTGAGGTAATATGTACATGTAGGTTTGGTTAGGTGATTGATTGATGTAATATGTACATGTAGGTTTGGTTAGGTGATTAATTGATTGATTGAGGTAATATGTACATGTAGGTTTGGTTAGGTGATTGATTGATTGATTGATTGATTGATTGAGGTAATATGTACATGTAGGTTTGGTTAGGTGATTGATTGATTGATTGATTGAGGTAATATGTACATGTAGGTTTGGTTAGGTGATTGATTGATTGAGGTAATATGTACATGTAGGTTTGGTTAGGTGATTGATTGATTGATTGATTGATTGATTGATTGAGGTAATATGTACATGTAGGTTTGGTTAGGTGATTGATTGATTAATTGAGGTAATATGTACATGTAGGTTTGGTTAGGTGATTGATTGATTGAGGTAATATGTACATGTAGGTTTGGTTAGGTGATTGATTGATTGAGGTAATATGTACATGTAGGTTTGGTTAGGTGATTGATTGATTGATTAATTGAGGTAATATGTACATGTAGGTTTGGTTAGGTGATTGATTGATTAATTGAGGTAATATGTACATGTAGGTTTGGTTAGGTGATTGATTGAAGTACTATGTACATGTAGGTAGGGGGTGAAAAGCAGAAAGTCTGGGTAGCCACCTCCTCTGTGATGTGGGCCCATTTCAAATGGTACCCTATTCCCTATATAGTGCACTATATAGTGAATAGGGTGCCATTTGGGACGCAGCCCTGGAGTTGGAGGCTTGCAGTAAAATCTCCTCTAAATGAGGAGAATTAAAGAGCTACTCAAGAGCCACTAATCGTTCAAACTCTCTCATTACGTTCTGACAGGCCCAGAGTCAGCCCTTAAAGATGTTTATTTACCTAATCTTCTTAAATCAGGCCTCTCCCCAATCTGATCTGGGGTCAGAGCTAAAGCTCTTTATTTACCTAATCTTCTTAACTCTGGCCTCTCCCCAATCTGATCTGGGGTCAGGGCTAAAGCAGTTTATTTACCCAGCCTTGAGAGCAGAGAGAGGCACATCGATTTATTTCTTCAGTGTGTGTGTGTTTCGTCTCTCCCAGTCCAGGCTGGATCTTCGCTGAGGCAGTCCAGGCTGGATCTACGCTGAGGCAGTCCAGGCTGGATCTACGCTGAGGCAGTCCAGGCTGGATCTTCGCTGAGGCAGTCCAGGCTGGATCTTCGCTGAGGCAGTCCAGGCTGGATCTTCGCTGAGGCAGTCCAGGCTGGATCTACGCTGAGGCAGTCCAGGCTGGATCTTCGCTGAGGCAGTCCAGGCTGGATCTTCGCTGAGGCAGTCCAGGCTGGATCTTCGCTGAGGCAGTCCAGGCTGGATCTACGCTGAGGCAGTTACTGTCTCCTCTAAGGATGCGTCCCAAAGGGCACTATTTACTCTGTAGAGCACTACTTTTAACCAAAGCTCTATTACGGTGCCATTCTGGATGGCACTAAGGCTCTCTACTCCGTGTCCTGCCGTCCTCATGTTTAACAAGGGCTCAGCTAAGTCCCTCTTGACGAAAAAGGGCAACTTCAATTATTTTATTTTCTGCACTGCTGGAGACCACTAATTCATTTTAGCATTTTGGTATGTGGAGTTTGTGGACAGTCCATTTGGTACTGTACGTGGACAGTCCATTTGGTACTGTACGTGGACAGTCCATTTGGTACTGTACGTGGACAGTCCATTTGGTACTGTACGTGGACAGTCCATTTGGTACTGTACGTGGGCAGTCCATTTGGTACTGTACGTGGGCAGTCCATTTGGTACTGTACGTGGGCAGTCCATTTGGTACTGTACGTGGGCAGTCCATTTGGTACTGTACGTGGACAGTCCATTTGGTACTGTACGTGGACAGTCCATTTGGTACTGTACGTGGACAGTCCATTTGGTACTGTACGTGGGCAGTCCATTTGGTACTGTACGTGGGCAGTCCATTTGGTACTGTACGTGGACAGTCCATTTGGTACTGTACGTGGACAGTCCATTTGGTACTGTACGTGGACAGTCCATTTGGTACTGTACGTGGACAGTCCATTTGGTACTGTACGTGGACAGTCCATTTGGTACTGTACGTGGACAGTCCATTTGGTACTGTACGTGGACAGTCCATTTGGTACTGTACGTGGACAGTCCATTTGGTACTGTACGTGGACAGTCCATTTGGTACTGTACGTGGACAGTCCATTTGGTACTGTACGTGGGCAGTCCATTTGGTACTGTACGTGGACAGTCCATTTGGTACTGTACGTGGGCAGTCCATTTGGTACTGTACGTGGACAGTCCATTTGGTACTGTACGTGGACAGTCCATTTGGTACTGTACGTGGACAGTCCATTTGGTACTGTACGTGGACAGTCCATTTGGTACTGTACGTGGGCAGTCCATTTGGTACTGTACGTGGTCAGTCCATTTGGTACTGTATGTGGGCAGTCCATTTGGTACTGTATGTGGACAGTCCATTTGGTACTGTATGTGGGCAGTCCATTTGGTACTGTATGTGGACAGTCCATTTGGTACTGTATGTGGACAGTCCATTTGGTACTGTATGTGGACAGTCCAAAAATAAATAAAAAGATATACTGTTTTCTAATGAAAATAAGATTCTACATGCTACTTATATATTGCACATTGGCCTTCAGCGAAGGTTGCACAGCACTGACAAACACACTATAACATAACATACAAAAGTTGTATCCTGTGTATGGTACTAAGTAGGAATGGGCCTTCATTAAGTGGATGGTACTAAGTAGGAATGGGCCTTCATTAAGTGGATGGTACTAAGTAGGAATGGGCCTTCATTAGATGTATGGTACTAAGTAGGAATGGGCCTTCATTAGGTGTATGGTACTAAGTAGGAATGGGCCTTCATTAGGTGTATGTTACTAATTAGGAATGGGCCTTCATTAGATGTATGGTACTAAGTAGGAATGGGCCTTCATTAGGTGTATGTTACTAAGTAGGAATGGGCCTTCATTAGGTGTATGTTACTAAGCAGGAATGGGCCTTCATTAAGAGTATGTTACTATGTAGGAATGGGCCTTCATTAGATGTATGTTACTAAGCAGGAATGAGCCTTCATTAGATGTATGTTACTAAGTAGGAATGGGCCTTCATTAAGTGTATGTTACTAAGCAGGAATGGGCCTTCATTAAGTGGAAAGGACTTGCAGGGAGAGTAGACGTCCTTACCTGAGCGGAGCTGTTTGATTCGTCCGTTGCTGCTGTTGATGTCTACAGGCAGGAAGTCTTTAAACCAGGTGATTTCTGGGTCAGGGTTGCCGCTGGCAGCACACAGCATGGTGGCCGTCCTGGTCTTCTCAACCACCTTCAGCTGGGGACCCATGTCTATGTTTGGGAACCCATGAGGGATCTGGTTCTCTGTAGAATGGACAGGTAGATGTATGATTAGTACTAATGATGGAATGCAGAGGCATCAGGAAAACAAAGAGGGGGGAGGGGAGAGAGAGAGAGAGAGAGAGAGAGAGAAGGGTGGATATAGTGGGATGTGTCAGCGTGGGTTAATTAACTCTAGCTCTAAACAACCTGAGGGCATTGAAGCCTACATTAGACACCAGACAAAGCTCTACCCAGCAAGACAAATATCAATAATGTAACTCATCACAACATCAGGAACAAGAAGAGGAGCAGAGCCATGACAAATGCATTCTGCAGAGAGATCGTTTGGGATGGGAGAGTGATGATTTTATGAATGATGATTTTCACTCGTTGATTCCCTGATGGCGTAAAGAGTATTATTTGAAAGGAGAAGATACAAAGCCTTTAAGATTACAGATTATTTGGTTCCGCTCCTCAAGTGTGAAATTCTATGCTTTTAAATCAATGACGAGGAGTGTTGAAGTCAACCCCTCTGGAAAAGGGTGGAGAATTGGCATCTTCCTCTTTCACTGTTATCTGTTATCTTTGTCTGCCTCTTCATATGCTGATGGTGTCCTGAGAGAAATCCAGCAGCTCTATTCTCGTGGTGGTACTGTACAGTAGCTTAAGGTTAATATTCAGACGAAATGGACCGCTACAACCCGTCAAGCAAACAGAGACACAGAGAATTACGAGGCTTAAAGCGAAACAATACAATTGTACCTCAACAGTTTGTATTATCTACAAAATATTTTATTTCTACAAGTTTAATGATTGAATGACACCGCAAACTAGTAATATACGTCAAAATGATATTGTAACTCAGTAGTTTTGGGCGGTATCCAGATTTTCATAACGTCAAACCGTTTCTGTTCCATACACGCTATTACAGGAAGATCACACTAGGGGAGTTAATAAAAAAAAAAATATATATACATTTAGGCAACAGGGATCTTGCTCTAGGATGGTATTGAATGTCTCTGCTGTAATCAAGAAGCTTGATCTTGACATCTAGCCACTTAGCTAGCAAGTTAGCAAACCAAATGAATATCTGGAACCCTGAGCTGGATATAATCTATTTGACACATCTTAGATTTCCTATAGTTATCTTCTAGTTAGCGGCACAGCGTTGAAAATCATACCGTCTGTTTTTCAAAAAAAACCTGGTATACAGTATAAACGGCATATCGCCCAAGCCTACAACTCAGCAATAGCCAATAAGAGACAAAGAAACAGCAAGGCTGTATACTACACACACTAAGATAATAGACAGTGTGTTGTATGGATGTGCTTCTTTCAGATCTCTCCCTGGCTGTGCTGGGGTGTATTCATTACCCATAGCAAATGACAACGTCTCCATCCCATGGCTAAATGTTTAGAATTAAAACTGCAACATTTTATCTCCACCAACAAGGGGTGTGAACAGTTTGTGTCAGGAACAGTGCTTGTGCCTATAGAAATAGATGTGACTCACGTGCACTGCTCAGGAACCCGTTTGGACTAGCTGTTGTAATTTAAAAGACAGTGTGGATATTAACCGGATTGTCTCCATGACAACAAAAACAATGACAATGTGGGCTGATGTTTTGTCAAGATATGTGGAATAATCAGTCATGGCTGGGTCACTCAAGAACATTCAGAGACTTGTCCCGAAGCCACTTCTAGGTTGTCTTAGCTTATGTCTGGCCATTCGACCATAAAAGACTGATTGGTGGACTGCTGCAGAGATTAATGTCCTTCTGGAAGGTTCTCCTATCTCCACAGAGGAACTCTGGAGCTCTGTCAGAGTGACCATTGGGTTCTTGCTGATCAATTTCTCAGTTTGGCCAGGCGGCCAGCTCTAGGAAGAGTCTTAGTGGTTCCAAACTTCTTGCATTTAAGAATGATAGAGGCCACTGTGTTCTTGGGGACCTTCAATGTTGCAGAAATGTGTTGGTACCCTTCCCCAGATCTGTGCCTCGAAACAATCCTGTCTCAGAGCTCTACGAACAATTCCTGCTTTTTCGATTTGTCATTATGGGGTATTGTGTGTAGATTGATGAGGAAAAACTCAATTTTAGAATAAGACGTAACAAAATGTGGAAAAGAGGAAGGGGTTTGAATACTTTCCGAATGCACTGTTTGATGAGTCACGCTAGCTCCTCTACTAAGACAGAACATCACTGTGTTGTGGTCGAAGTGGCTGGTCACGCTGGTGCCACAGATGCTCATATGAATCTAAAGAGCGTGCCAACAATGGCCCGCTGTCTCCTATGGGTTAATTGGGCAATTCTGCTCTGCATGCATTATTTGGTGTTTTTTGTTGTACACAGAGGATATTTTAGCAGAATTCTGTTTGCAGAGTCTCCATTTGGTGTTTGTCCCATTTAGTGAATTCTTGGTTGGTGAGCGGAACCCCAGACCTCACAACCATAAAGGGCAATGGGTTCTATAACTGATTCAAGTATTATTAGCCAGATCCTAATTGGTATGTCGAATTTTATGTTCCTTTTGATGGCATAGAAGGCCCTTCTTGCCTTGTCTCTCAGATCGTTCACAGCTTTGTGGAAGTTACCTGCGGGGCTGATGTTTAGGCCGAGGTATGTAAAGTTTTTTGTGTGCTCTAGGGCAACGGTGTCTAGATGGAATTTGTATTTGTGGTCCTGGCAACTGGACCTTTTTTGGAAAACCATTATTTTGGTCTTACTGAGATTTACTGTCAGGGCCCAGGTCTGACAGAATCTGTGCAGAAGATCTAGGTGCTGCTGTAGGCCCTCCTTGGTTGGTGACAGAAGCACCAGATCATCAGCAAACAGTAGACATTTGACTTGAGATTCTGGTAGGGTGAGTCCGGGTGCTGCAGACTGTTCTAGTGCCCTCGCCAATTTGTTGACATATATGTTAAAGAGGGTGGGGCTTAAGCTGCATCCCTGTCTCACCCCACGGCCCTGTGGAAAGAAATGTGTGTTTTTTGCCAATTTTAACCGCACAATTGTTGTTTGTGTACATGGATTTTATAATGGCATGTTTTCCCCCCAACACCACTTTCCATCAAGTTGTATAGTAGACCCTCATGCCAAATTGAGTCAAATGCGTTTTTGAAATCAACAAAGCATGAGAAGACTTTGCCTTTGTTTTGGTTTGTTTGTTTGTCCATTAGGGTGTGCAGGGTGAATACGTGGTCTGTCGTACGGTAATTTGGTAAAAAGCCAATTTGACATTTGCTCAGTACATTGTTTTCACTGAGGAAATTAACTAGTCTGCTGTTAATGATAATGCAGAGGATTTTCCCAAGGTCGCTGTTGACGCCTATCCCACGGTAGTTATTGGGGTGATCAGTCCTTGGCTCCAAATATTGGGGAAGATGCCAGAGCCAAGGATGATGTTAAAGAGTTTAAATATAGCCATATCTATCTATCTATCGCCAAAAATATTGTAGAAGTGGTTTACCCATACATCTCCTTTTGGATAGATAACTCTTCGTGTTGTTATTTGTTTAGTGTTTTTCCATTTTCCCAGAAGAGTTTATGGATTCTTCTATTACATTGAGCTGATTTCTGACGTGCTGTTCCTCCTTTCTCACTCTGTCGCTCCTCTTGGTCTCTCCACAAAATAATTGAAGAGAATTGCAGCTTTAGAACTGCAGAAGCAGTACATTTTTTCAAGATAATTGACGAGAAGCGTTTCGTCCCATCAGGTCTCTCACTGCCCCCTCAAATGACAGAGGGAGGGAGAGGGGAGGAGAGGGAGGGAGAGGGGGGAGAGGGGAGGATAAGAGGGGAGGATAAGGAGGGAGAGGGGGAGAGGGGGGGAGAGGGGGGATAAGGATGGAGAGGGAGGGGGGATAAGGAGGGAGAGGGGGGGGAGGGAAAGGAGGGAGAGGGGGGAGAGAGAGGGAGAGGGGAGGTTAAGAGGGAAGGATAAGGAGGGAGAGGGGGGAGAGGGGAGGAGAGGGAAGGAGAGGGAAGGAGAGGGAAGGAGAGGGGAGTATAAGGAGAGGGGGGAGAGGGAGAGAGAGGGGAGTATAAGGAGGGAGAGGGGAGGAGAGTGAGGGAGAGGGGAGTATAAGGAGGGAGAGGGGAGTATAAGGAGGGAGAGGGGAGGAGAGGGAGGGAGAGGGGAGGAGAGGGAGGGAGAGGGGAGGAGAGGGAGGGAGAGGGGAGGAGAGGGAGGGAGAGGGGAGGAGAGGGAGGGAGAGGGGAGGAGAGAGAGAAAGGGAGAGGGGAGTATAAAGAAGGAGAGGGGGGAGAGGGGGATAAGGAGGGAGAGGGGGAGAGGAGGGAGAGGGGGGATAAGGAGGGAGAGGAGGAAGAGGGAGGATAAAGAAGGAGAGGGAGGGAGAGGGGAGGAAAGGGAGGGAGAGGGGAGGACAGGGAGGGAGAGGGGGGAGAGGAGGGAGAGGGGAGGAAAGGGAGGGAGAGGGGAGGACAGGGAGGGAGAGGGGGAGAGGGAGGGAGAGGGGAGGAGAGGGAGGGAGAGGGGAGGAGAGGGAAGAAGAGGGGGAGAGGGGGGGAGAGGGAGGGAGAGGGCGAGGGGAGGAGAGGGAAGAAGAGGGGGAGAGGGAGGGAGAGGGGAGGAGAGGGAGGGAGAGGGGAGGAGAGGGAAGAAGAGGGGGGATAAGGAGGGAGAGGGGGGAGAGGGAGGATAAGGAGGGAGAGGGAGGATAAGGAGAGGGAGGGGGAGAAGAGGGAGAGGGGGGAGAGGGAGGATAAAGAAGGAGAGGGAGGGAGAGGGGAGGAGAGGGAGGGAGAGGGGAGGAGAGGGAGGGAGAGGGGAGGAGAGGGAGGGAGAGGAGAGGGAAGAAGAGGGGGAGAGGGAGGGAGAGGGGAGGAGAGGGAGGGAGAGGAGAGGGAAGAAGAGGGGGAGAGGGAGGGAGAGGGGAGTAGAGGGAGGGAGAGGGGAGGAGAGGGAAGAAGAGGGGGATAAGGAGGGAGAGGGGGGAGAGGAGGGAGAGGGAGGATAAAGAAGGAGAGGGAGGGAGAGGGGAGGAGAGGGAAGAAGAGGGGGAGAGGGAGGGAGAGGGGAGGAGAGGGAGGGAGAGGGGAGGAGAGGAGAGGGAAGAAGAGGGGGAGAGGGAGGGAGAGGGGAGGAGAGGGAGGGAGAGGGGAGGAGAGGAGAGGGAAGAAGAGGGGGAGAGGGAGGGAGAGGGGAGGAGAGGGAAGAAGAGGGGGATAAGGAGGGAGAGGGGGGAGAGGGGGAGAGAGGGGAGGAGAGGGAGAGGGGGGATAAGGAGGGAGAGGGAGGGAGAGGGAGGATAAAGAAGGAGAGGGGGGAGAGGGGGAGGAGAGGGAGAGGGGGGAGGGGAGGGAGAGGGGGGATAAGGAGGGAGAGGGAGGGAGAGGGAGGATAAAGAAGGAGAGGGGGGAGAGGGGGAGGAGAGGGAGGGAGAGGGGGGAGAGGGGAGGGAGAGGGGGGATAAGGAGGGAGAGGGGGGAGAGGAGGGAGAGGGGGGAGGGGAGGGAGAGGGGGGAGGGGAGGGAGAGGGGGGAGAGGAGGGATAAGGAGGGGGAGGGTGGATACGGAGGGAGAGGGGAGGAGAGGGGAGGATAAGGAGGGGTGCATGTCACCCTCCAGCCAGCTACAATTAGCAGTGTGAGTGGAGCGGTACACTGTTCACACACACACTCTCCCCTCTCTCCCTGTCCCTCAGTACCACTGGGATGCATCCTGCCACAGCACTACAGCTCAGTTCCATGCTCACCTCACACACAGTTATTCTCACCTCAAACAAACTGCTCTCCACAGGGGCACCATGGGAGGCCACACTCCAACCCCAGCACCATCAACAACATAGATCAGGCAACAGTAAGCTCTCTCATCCATTTATATGCAGATGATACAGTCTTATACTCAACTGGCCCCTCCCCGGATTTTGTGTTAAATGCTCTACATCAAAGCTTTCTTAGTGTCCAACAAGCTTTCTCTGCCCTTAACCTTGTTCTGAACCCCTCCAAAACAAAGGTAATGTGGTTTGGTAAGAAGAATGTCCCTGTCCCCACAGGTGTGATTACTACCTCTGAGGGTTTAGAGCTTGAGGTAGTCACCTCATACAAGAACTTGGGAGTATGGCTGGATGGTACACTGTCCTTCTCTCAGCACATATCAAAGCTGCAGGCTAAAGTTAAATCTAGACTTGGTTTCCTCTATCGTAATCGCTCCTCCTTCACTCCAGCTGCCAAACTAACCCTGATTCAGATGACCATCCTACCCATGCTAGATTACAGTGACATAATTTATAGATCGGCAGGTAAGGTTGTTCTCGAGCTGCTAGATGTCTTTACCATTCCACCATCAGATTTGCCCCCAATGCTCCTTATAGGACACATCACTGCACTCTATACTCCTCTGTAAACTGGTCATCTCTGTTTACCCGTCGCAAGACCCACTAGTTGATGCTTATTTATAAAACCCTCTTACCCCTCACTCCCCCCTATCTGAGATATCTACTGCTGCCCTCATCCTCCACATTCAACACCTGTTCTGCCAGTCACACTCTGTTAAAGGTCCGCAAAGCACACACATCCCTGGGTCACTCGTCTTTTCAGTTCGCTGTAGCTAGCGACTGGAACGAGCTGCAACAAACACTCAAACTGGATAGTTTTATCTCAATCTCAATGTCATCACTATGAAGCCAGATGGTTCTGTCTGTCTGTGTTTCAGTTCTAACTGGTCTCGAGTTAACAGTCAACCTGCAGAGAATGTAACGGCTCTATGTGTGTGTGTGGTGTGTGTGTGTGTGTGTGTGTGGTGTGTGTGTGTGTGTGTGTGTGGTGTGTGGTGTGTGGTGTGTGTGTGTGTGTGTGTGTGTGGAAATAAAGCTTCCGCTCCAGGCCTGTTCCCTCTCTCAGAGAGACACACTAACATCTCCTCGACAAGACAGACATTTGTATCTCTCCGAGAAAGACAGACACTGGAGGAAGAGAGAGTGTCTGTGTCCCAATGGCACCATATTCCCTTTATAGTGCCATAGGGCTTTAGTCACTAAATAGGGAATAAGAGAATCACTGAGAAAACACAAGAACAAGACAAGGATAAACTGTTCCTGTTATAAACTAGGATGGTAGGATAAACTGTTCCTGTTATAAACTAGGATAGTAGGATAAACTGTTCCTGTTATAAACTAGCATGGTAGGTAGGATAAACTGTTCCTGTTATAAACTAGGATGGTAGGTAGGATAAACTGTTCCTGTTATAAACTAGCATGGTAGGTAGGATAAACTGTTCCTGTTATAAACTAGCATGGTAGGTAGGATAAACTGTTCCTGTCATAAACTAGGATGGTAGGATAAACTGTTCCTGTTATAAACTAGGATAGTAGGTAGGATAAACTGTTCCTGTTATAAACTAGGATAGTAGGATAAACTGTTCCTGTTATAAACTAGGATGGTAGGTAGGATAAACTGTTCCTGTTATAAACTAGGATGGTAGGTAGGATAAACTGTTCCTGTTATAAACTAGAATGGTAGGTAGGATAAACTGTTCCTGTTATAAACTAGGATGGTAGGATAAACTGTTCCTGTTATAAACTAGGATAGTAGGATAAACTGTTCCTGTTATAAACTAGGATAGTAGGATAAACTGTTCCTGTTATAAACTAGGATGGTAGGATAAACTGTTCCTGTTATAAACTAGGATGGTAGGATAAACTGTTCCTGTTATAAACTAGGATGGTAGGATAAACTGTTCCTGTTATAAACTAGGATGGTAGGATAAACTGTTCCTGTTATAAACTAGGATGGTAGGTAGGATAAACTGTTCCTGTTATAAACTAGAATGGTAGGTAGGATAAACTGTTCCTGTTATAAACTAGGATGGTAGGATAAACTGTTCCTGTTATAAACTAGGATAGTAGGATAAACTGTTCCTGTTATAAACTAGGATAGTAGGATAAACTGTTCCTGTTATAAACTAGGATAGTAGGATAAACTGTTCCTGTTATAAACTAGGATGGTAGGATAAACTGTTCCTGTTATAAACTAGGATGGTAGGATTAACTGTTCCTGTTATAAACTAGGATAGTAGGATAAACTGTTCCTGTTATAAACTAGGATGGTAGGTAGGATAAACTGTTCCTGTTATAAATTAGTATGGTAGGTAGGATAAACTGTTCCTGTTATAAACTAGGATGGTAGGTAGGATAAACTGTTCCTGTTATAAACTAGGATGGTAGGTAGGATAAACTGTTCCTGTTATAAACTAGGATGGTAGGATAAACTGTTCCTGTTATAAACTAGGATAGTAGGATAAACTGTTCCTGTTATAAACTAGAATGGTAGGTAGGATAAACTGTTCCTGTTATAAACTAGGATAGTAGGTAGGATAAACTGTTCCTGTTATAAACTAGGATAGTAGGTAGGATAAACTGTTCCTGTTATAAACTAGGATAGTAGGTAGGATAAACTGTTCCTGTTATAAACTAGGATGGTAGGATAAACTGTTCCTGTTATAAACTAGGATGGTAGGATAAACTGTTCCTGTTATAAACTAGGATGGTAGGATAAACTGTTCCTGTTATAAACTAGGATGGTAGGATAAACTGTTCCTGTTATAAACTAGGATAGTATGATAAACTGTTCCTGTTATAAACTAGGATAGTAGGATAAACTGTTCCTGTTATAAACTAGGATGGTAGGATAAACTGTTCCTGTTATAAACTAGGATGGTAAGGATGGTAGGTAGGATAAACTGTTCCTGTTATAAACTAGGATGGTAGGATAAACTGTTCCTGTTATAAACTAGGATGGTAGGATAAACTGTTCCTGTTATAAACTAGGATGGTAGGATAAACTGTTCCTGTTATAAACTAGGATGGTAGGATAAACTGTTCCTGTTATAAACTAGGATAGTATGATAAACTGTTCCTGTTATAAACTAGAATGGTAGGTAGGATAAACTGTTCCTGTTATAAACTAGGATAGTAGGTAGGATAAACTGTTCCTGTTATAAACTAGGATAGTAGGTAGGATAAACTGTTCCTGTTATAAACTAGGATAGTAGGTAGGATAAACTGTTCCTGTTATAAACTAGGATGGTAGGATAAACTGTTCCTGTTATAAACTAGGATAGTATGATAAACTGTTCCTGTTATAAACTAGGATAGTAGGATAAACTGTTCCTGTTATAAACTAGGATGGTAGGATAAACTGTTCCTGTTAGAAACTAGGATGGTAGGATAAACTGTTCCTGTTATAAACTAGGATGGTAGGATAAACTGTTCCTGTTATAAACTAGGATAGTATGATAAACTGTTCCTGTTATAAACTAGGATAGTAGGATAAACTGTTCCTGTTATAAACTAGGATGGTAGGATAAACTGTTCCTGTTAGAAACTAGGATGGTAGGTAGGATAAACTGTTCCTGTTATAAACTAGGATGGTAGGTAGGATAAACTGTTCCTGTTATAAACTAGGATGGTAGGATAAACTGTTCCTGTTATAAACTAGGATGGTAGGATAAACTGTTCCTGTTATAAACTAGGATGGTAGGATAAACTGTTCCTGTTATAAACTAGGATGGTAGGATAAACTGTTCCTGTTATAAACTAGGATAGTATGATAAACTGTTCCTGTTATAAACTAGGATAGTAGGATAAACTGTTCCTGTTATAAACTAGGATGGTAGGATAAACTGTTCCTGTTAGAAACTAGGATGGTAGGTAGGATAAACTGTTCCTGTTATAAACTAGGATGGTAGGTAGGATAAACTGTTCCTGTTATAAACTAGGATGGTAGGTAGGATAAACTGTTCCTGTTATAAACTAGGATGGTAGGTAGGATAAACTGTTCCTGTTATAAACTAGGATGGTAGGATAAACTGTTCCTGTTATAAACTAGGATAGTAGGTAGGATAAACTGTTCCTGTTATAAACTAGGATGGTAGGTAGGATAAACTGTTCCTGTTATAAACTAGGATAGTAGGTAGGATAAACTGTTCCTGTTATAAACTAGGATGGTAGGATAAACTGTTCCTGTTATAAACTAGGATGGTAGGATTAACTGTTCCTGTTATAAACTAGGATGGTAGGATTAACTGTTCCTGTTATAAACTAGGATAGTAGGATAAACTGTTCCTGTTATAAACTAGAATGGTAGGTAGGATAAACTGTTCCTGTTATAAACTAGGATAGTAGGTAGGATAAACTGTTCCTGTTATAAACTAGGATGGTAGGATAAACTGTTCCTGTTATAAACTAGGATGGTAGGATAAACTGTTCCTGTTATAAACTAGGATGGTAGGATAAACTGTTCCTGTTATAAACTAGGATGGTAGGATAAACTGTTCCTGTTATAAACTAGGATAGTAGGATAAACTGTTCCTGTTATAAACTAGGATAGTAGGATAAACTGTTCCTGTTATAAACTAGGATGGTAGGATAAACTGTTCCTGTTAGAAACTAGGATGGTAGGTAGGATAAACTGTTCCTGTTAGAAACTAGGATGGTAGGTAGGATAAACTGTTCCTGTTATAAACTAGGATGGTAGGTAGGATAAACTGTTCCTGTTATAAACTAGGATGGTAGGTAGGATAAACTGTTCCTGTTATAAACTAGGATAGTAGGTAGGATAAACTGTTCCTGTTATAAACTAGGATGGTAGGATAAACTGTTCCTGTTATAAACTAGGATGGTAGGATTAACTGTTCCTGTTATAAACTAGGATGGTAGGATTAACTGTTCCTGTTATAAACTAGGATGGTAGGATAAACTGTTCCTGTTATAAACTAGGATGGTAGGTAGGATAAACTGTTCCTGTTATAAACTAGGATGGTAGGTAGGATAAACTGTTCCTGTTATAAACTAGGATAGTAGGTAGGATAAACTGTTCCTGTTATAAACTAGAATGGTAGGTAGGATAAACTGTTCCTGTTATAAACTAGGATAGTAGGTAGGATAAACTGTTCCTGTTATAAACTAGGATGGTAGGTAGGATAAACTGTTCCTGTTATAAACTAGGATGGTAGGATAAACTGTTCCTGTTATAAACTAGGATGTTAGGTACGATAGGTAGGATAAACTGTTCCTGTTATAAACTAGCATGGTAGGTAGGATAAACTGTTCCTGTTATAAACTAGGATGGTAGGTAGGATAAACTGTTCCTGTTATAAACTAGAATGGTAGGTACGATAGGTAGGATAAACTGTTCCTGTTATAAACTAGCATGGTAGGTAGGATAAACTGTTCCTGTTATAAACTAGAACGGTAGGTACGATAGGTAGGATAAACTCTCTCTCCCTCTCTCCCTCTCTCCCTCTCTGCTGTGGTGGCACACTGTGGTATTTCACCCAGTAGATATGGGAGTTTATCACAATTGGATTTGTTTTCGAATTCTTTGTAGATCTGTGTAATCTGAGAGAAATATGTGTCTCTAATATGGTCATCCATTTGGCAGGAAGTTAGGAAGTGCAGCTCAGTTTCCACCTCATTTTGTGGGCAGAGTGCACATAGCCGGTCTTCTCTTGAGAGCCAGGTCTGCCTATGCTCTGCATGCATTATTTGGTGTTTTACGTTGTACACAGAGGATATTTTTGCAGAATTCTGCATGCAGAGTCTCAATTTGGTGTTTGTCCCATTTTGTGAATTATTGGCTGGTGAAAGAAGCACCAGATAATCAGCAAACAGTAGACATTTGACTCTGATTCTAGTAGGGAGAGGCCGGGTACCACAGACTGTTCTAGTACCCTTGCCAATTCGTTGATATACTGTATATGCAGGCATGTGATTGGCAAAAGACAAAAAAGCAGGAAAATATACACTGCGCAGAGAACAGCACAGCGTGCGTGGCAGTCCCCCACCCCCCACACCGAAAACGTCTACTAGGGCCACAAATTTGCTCCATCCAGAATCTATCCTTAAAAACAGGTCGGATCAAACTCGTGGGGCTCTACTATAGCAAACGGATGGTAAATTATGACCCATGACAAAAACCTATTTGGAAAAAATGTATTTGTACATTTTTCATCCAACTTAAAACAGTAAAATGTGCAACATGCAACTTGTTATGTTAAAAGAAGGCTTACATTTGTCTATGACTCTTTAGCTTTTGCAGCAAGCTTCATTAGAGCCTCCACATGCCTATTTTGACATTTTCGTCTGGCCCTCACAGCTGCTGCCACAATGGCATCTTTAGCCATTTTCTTGCCGGCCGTTGGCTTCTCAGAGTGATAAGGCTGTTTGTTCAGGTCTTTTTTTCTCTGAGCAGAGCTCTGTACCTTTGGCTCGACAATTTTACATTTCTACACAGACGTACATTAACCGGACTCTCCTTTGTCTTACGGGAGTAGTGCTACATGGCCGACACCGGCATGGCCTTCAGGTTGTATTAGACAACTTGATAGGACTCGTATGTCTCTATACTTAGGTCGGAAGCATTGGCTTGCAGGATGTTGCACATTACACTGAACGCAGACTTCATTTATCAGAAAGGCATAGAAGAACATGACCAATGCATCCCACATGTGCAATGTGTCCAGACTGACAGCCACCGGTGTGGAACATAGCACTCTGGCCGCGAAAACTGTATTCCAAATATGCTGCAAATTTCTCTGAGGCCGTCTTTCATGTCAGCTGACCATTTGTGGTCTGTGTGTAGGTCTGACAGCAAAGCCTCAAACCAACGCTCAAAATGACAACATAATTTCTTGCTGGCATTATGAAGGTGGTGACACGAGTCCCCATCAATGTCAAGGAGTTGAGGGGCACGGCGGTCTCGGATCTTCTTCTCCAGGCCATTTTTAGAGCCCCTCATCACAGCACGAGTCCATGAGAATGGACACCAGATTATCCCATGGGAGAGTCATTCTTTCAAAAAGCCCATCCAGTGCATTGAAGAGAGATTCTGCTGTTACAGATATGAGCTCCAGAGCTGCAAGGTGTTGTACAACCATCCTTTCGTGTTTCTCGGACCAGTAGCTAACAAGCTCTCCTAATACACTTTTGTTTGTCTTGCTGGTGACCTCATCAATGTTGAGGGAGAAGGGGACACTTCTTATTTCCTAGTCTTCTTCACACCATGGGTGAGCTTGTATGAATCAGATGTCCTATCCATTGAAAGTTCAGCAAGGGTTTTTGGATCTTTAGCCAGCTCTTGCACCAATTCAATAATCCCTGGTGTGATTGACAGAGGAAGAGAATTCTCGCCAACAAATCCAAGAATGAGAGCCTGGAAAACAAAATAAAATAATTTCCCAAAGTTTATTATCATTATCATCACTGATTATCATTATTTTAAAGGTGTAGCCTGATCTGCAATTTGTTCAGAACAGTATTTGTTATGTTCATTTATTTTTTGTTAATTGAGTAGACTGAAAAAGTCAGAAAACTGACTTAATCCTGTGCAATACGATTCCATAAAAGGAGGAATTGATCAAGGTTTCTCTGGGTTGTTGCGTGGAGCCGCAAACAATGATATCATCTGCTGCTGCTATCTCTATGCGCATGTTCTGTTGTTGGATCTTCCACGCATTCACATAAATCTGTCTGTTTTTTGCCAATTTTAACCGCACACTTGTTGTTTGTTTACATGGATTTTATAATGTCATATAAAGCGTTGGACCAGTAACCGAAAGGTTGCTGATTCGAATACCCGAGTCGACAAGGTGAAAAACCTGTCCATGTGTCCTTGAGCAAAGCACTTAATCCTAATTAGCTCCAGGTGCTGAACCTGTAGGCCAGCATTGTAAATAAGAATTTGTTCTTAACTGACTTGCCGAGTTAAATAAAAGTTAAACTAAAGTAAATAAAGATAGCAGCTGCTCAATGATGTAGTATTGTCGTCATCAAATGACAGTTGATGAGAATCTAGACGCAGAATGTTTCACAAACTGACAAAATTCAGGAAGGGAAAGAAAGAGACATTTTAATGAGATACTCTGAAAGAGATGTGCCAGAGTTTAGGGTTTATAATAGGTTGGAAGACTTCTCATGAAATGATTTAATTCATATATTCCAAACACTTTCTCACCGAGGAAGAACCATTTTGTTAAGGTTGTCGTCTTCAGTAAAATGGATAGAAATGTAAAAAATAGGTTTAAACAGATATAAAGCCCTATAAAGTCTGTTGTCTCACAGGTCATGTCCCTAGGCCAGGGTGTTATAGGCCTGTTGCTATGGCTACAGGAGCAAAACACATCAATACTGCTGAAGGAAGACCGATTGCACACACGGGCAAACCTGTATGGAAAGCAAGCGTATGCACGCACAGAGACTCCCACAGACACAAAGAAAAGCACACACACACTCTCTCACCCAGACACAGACACACACTCTCTCACCCAGACACAGACACACACTCTCTCTCACCCAGACACAGACACACACTCTCTCACCCAGACACAGACACACACTCTCTCACCCAGACACACACTCTCTCACCCAGACACACACTCTCTCACCCAGACACAGACACACACTCTCTCACCCAGACACAGACACACACTCTCTCACCCAGACACAGACACACACTCTCTCACCCAGACACAGACACACACTCTCTCACCCAGACACAGACACACACTCTCTCACCCAGACACAGACACACACTCTCTCACCCAGACACAGACGCACGTCTCAAGCACAATAGAGAGAGTAGACAGGTGTAATGCATGCTGTGACCTTTGAAATAATACACTTTTAGTTTGTCAGAGAGAGCAGCATATTCTGCTTTACTTCCTCTTCAACAGACACTCAATCAATAACACTCATCTAAATACGTTCTCTTCCTAGTCTCAATCAATAACACTCATCTAAATATGTTCTCTTCCTAGTCTTTCTCGCTCTTTCTATATCTATATCTCTCTATATTTTCCTTTCTCTCCCTCTCCTCATCAAGCACACCTTACGTAATTGAAAGATAACACATGATATCCGTTGTCTCAGGTTTGGCTGGACTCAACAGTACATTCTCTATTGTAACAAGCATACTGATAAGACCGATGCTATTAGCAAAGGAATACAGATGGAACCTAACACACCACAGAGAAGTAGAGGTAAAGAGAAAGAGAGAGAGAGAGAGAGAGAGAGAGAGAGGCAGTAGGGTGGATCTAGTGGGATGTGTCAGCGTGGGTTAATTAACTCCTCTGTGTGTGTGTGTATCTCTCCCTCCTCTGTTTTCTACCTCTCCCTTCTATCTCTCCCTCCCTCCCTCCTCTGTTTTCTACCTCTCCCTCCCTCTCTCCTCTGTTTTCTACCTCTCCCTCCCTCCCTCTGTTTTCTACCTCTCCCTCCCTCCCTCCTCTCTACCTCTCCCTCCCTCTCTCCTCTGTTTTCTACCTCTCCCTTCTCTGTTTTCTACCTCTCCCTTCTCTGTTTTCTACCTCTCCCTCCCTCCCTCCCTCCTCTCTACCTCTCCCTCCCTCTTTCCTCTGTTTTCTACCTCTCCTTTCTCTGTTTTCTACCTCTCCCTCCCTCTCTCCTCTGTTTTCTACCTCTCCTTTCTCTGTTTTCTACCTCTCCCTCCCTCTCTCCTCTGTTTTCTACCTCTCCTTTCTCTGTTTTCTACCTCTCCCTCCCTCTCTCCTCTGTTTTCTACCTCTCCCTCCTCTGTTTTCTACCTCTCCCTCCCTCCCTCCCTCCTCTCTACCTCTCCCTCCCTCTCTCCTCTGTTTTCTACCTCTCCCTTCTCTGTTTTCTACCTCTCCCTCCCTCCCTCCTCTCTACCTCTCCCTCCCTCTCTCCTCTGTTTTCTACCTCTCCTTTCTCTGTTTTCTACCTCTCCCTCCCTCTCTCCTCTGTTTTCTACCTCTCCTTTCTCTGTTTTCTACCTCTCCCTCCCTCTCTCCTCTGTTTTCTACCTCTCCCTCCCTCTCTCCTCTGTTTTCTACCTCTCCCTCCCTCCCTCCTCTGTTTTCTACCTCTCCCTCCCTCTCTCCTCTGTTTTCTACCTCTCCCTCCCTCTCTCCTCTGTTTTCTACCTCTCCCTCCCTCTCTCCTCTGTTTTCTACCTCTCCCTCCCTCTCTCCTCTGTTTTCTACCTCTCCCTCCCTCTCTCCTCTGTTTTCTACCTCTCCCTCCCTCTCTCCTCTGTTTTCTACCTCTCCCTCCCTCTCCTCTGTTTTCAACCTCTCTTTCAAGCCTGTTTATCCAGTCAGGATGTTGTCTGTCTGGACACGCTCCTCCTCGCCCGACACCCCTGATATGTATTACACTCACATTATGTTCTCCCTCTGTGTGTTAGTGACTGTGTGTTTCTGGCAGTTCTCCCTGTGTGTGTTAGTGACTGTGTGTTTCTGGCAGTTCTCCCTCTGTGTGTTAGTGACTGTGTGTTAACGGCAGTTCTCCCTCTGTGTGTTTCTGGCAGTTCTCCCTCTGTGTGTTAGTGACTGTGTGTTTCTGGCAGTTCTCCCTCTGTGTGTTAGTGACTGTGTTTCTGGCAGTTCTCCCTCTGTGTGTTAGTGACTGTGTGTTTCTGGCAGTTCTCCCTCTGTGTGTTAGTGACTGTGTGTTTCTGGCAGTTCTCCCTCTGTGTGTTAGTGACTGTGTGTTTCTGGCAGTTCTCCCTCTGTGTGTTAGTGACTGTGTGTTTCTGGCAGTTCTCCCTGTGTGTGTTAGTGACTGTGTGTTTCTGGCAGTTCTCCCTCTGTGTGTTAGTGACTGTGTGTTTCTGGCAGTTCTCCCTGTGTGTGTTAGTGACTGTGTGTTTCTGGCAGTTCTCCCTCTGTGTGTTAGTGACTGTGTGTTTCTGGCAGTTCTCCCTCTGTGTGTTAGTGACTGTGTGTTAACGGCAGTTCTCCCTCTGTGGCAGCCTGTGCTGAGGCCTTGAATGGGAGATGAATATGGGATGCGGAATGGATGGTCAGTCAAATGGGGGGAAAGAGGAAGAGAGAGAGAGAGAGAGAGGGGGGGGGGGGGGGCTGGATGGACAGATGCAGTTTGTATCTGTCAGGCTGGTTAAGGTCTACGACGCCGGGCTTCCAGCCAGCAGATGGTGGGAGAAATTAAACTTGTGACACGGACCGTCAGACTAGCCTCAGACACACTGTGGTGGAGGAGAGGTGTGTGTGTGTGTGTACATATGCGGTGTGTATGTGTTTTCCCTTTACACTGCCAAAAACACTGTTTTCCTCAAAGGCCTAATATCTCTAGGAACAGGTTGGTTTCTCCTATCTCCTCTCCTCTCCTCTCCTCTCCTCTCAACAAACCAGAGACCGAAACATACAACAAACCAGAGACCGAAACATACAACAAACCATTGCTACTTGTTGTGAATGGTTTGAAAAGTATGACATAAAAGGAGAGATAAGGTGTGTGTGTGTGTGTGTGTGTGTGTGTGTGTGTGTGTGTGTGTGTGTGTGTGTGTGTGTGTGCGCGTGTGGGTGTGTGTGTGTAATGAGATTTCAAGCCTGTTTATCCAGTCAGGATGTTGTCTGTCTGGACACGCTCCTCCTCGCCCGACACCCCTGATATGTATTACACTCACATTATGTTCTCCCTCTGTGTGTTAGTGACTGTGTGTTTCTGGCAGTTCTCCCTCTGTGTGTTTCTGGCAGTTCTCCCTCTGTGTGTTTCTGGCAGTTCTCCCTCTGTGTGTTAGTGACTGTGTGTTTCTGGCAGTTCTCCCTCTGTGTGTTAGTGACTGTGTGTTTCTGGCAGTTCTCCCTCTGTGTGTTAGTGACTGTGTGTTTCTGGCAGTTCTCCCTCTGTGTGTTAGTGACTGTGTGTTAACGGCAGTTCTCCCTCTGTGTGTTAGTGACTGTGTGTTAACGGCAGTTCTCCCTCTGTGGAAGCCCGCAAACAGCCGGGGACTTTAATACACAACGGCAAACAAATAAACAGCCCTTTCCAAACCCATGGCACCTACTGAATATACAGGAAGGATTCTGCTAGATTTGTGTTTTACAACAGGTGATGGCCAATCAGTGTTGTCATTGTGTTTGCAGTAATTTCCTGTCTGTTTGCCTGTCAGAGAGAGAACCAGGGTCAGGTTCATTAGGGCATGCAGCACAAAACATATTCAATTGTTTTGCAACAGAAAACTAAAATAATAATTTATTTTTGGATAAGTCCCGTTAGTTTTCTTTTGTTCGATGCCAAATGAACACTGGGTCAATAACAAGGACAGAACACACCTGATTAATATGGTCACAGCCTGTAATTCAGTATCGTCTGAAAGGTCATTTTGGGGAGGGGCTTGTTTTGCTGTCCTGCTAGACACCTTTCCATTTCATTTCATTCCTCACATACGTCTTGGCTGACCTTTTGAGAAATATATTCTGTTTCTAGCAATTAGAAGTATGAAATGAGACTGGTAGAAGACTTCAAACACAAGGTGAGGTGTTCTAATTAGGATGAATGTGACAGTAATGAGCAGTGTCTTACATCAGCGGATTGATTCCAGCAACACTAATCTGTCTCATATCTCGCAAAGGGTAGTGGGATAGATCAGAAGTAGTCCGGCTACAATAGGCTGCCACAACATTAGAAAAGATTACCTAGGTGACATCGTCTGATGAACCCATTTCTGCCTCAAAACTGTCTGAATTAAATCGAATCAAAGCTAAAACAATACATATGTCAATAATGTTGATGTTTTTTTGGTGAGGATGTCTTAGTCGTCCCATTTTACATCTAGCTAAGGATTATTGTGCTTCATATAAGCATTATTTCTGAAGTTTGACTACGAGCATGAAAGCTAGCATAAATGCTAATGTTAGCTGAGCCAGTCATTGAAATCATCTTTGATTGAAACGATGCTTCTAACCAACTAGCTACCTACCTAGTGCTGCACACACAATGTTGAATGTTCCAACAAAAGCTAGCTAGCAAGCTACTGTAGCTAGTAGTGCTAATGCTAACGTTATTATGAGTTTTCATGAAGCAGCTGTTTTTCTGCCACGGGTCACTGCAGTAGCCTCCCGAGTCAGCTGCTGTGCTCAGCTGACCCAACAATACAATCACGGAGAAACATGCTGATCTACAGACATATTTCTGATGAGTCAGTTTCTATTAATTGTGGGTCTGCATGTCGTACGAGAGTGCAGTGACAGAAAATGTGGAACTATGTTTGAATTTTTTGAATGGCAGATGCTCAATATTCACATTTCTAAACGAGTTCCACGACCTACAAGACAGATCGGTTCAGGTTTTGAGCGTTGCGGAGGAGTTACGCCATCTGACGTAACACAATGAGTAATGAGAGGAACAACGTTTGATGTGTGACCATCAGATAACATTTCAGACTCTGGAGACTCCTCAGTTAACACACAATGTTGCCTCAAAGTTGTGGGCCTCATCTGTCAGTCCTCAACATTCCTTCAACAATTCTCCAGAAAGGATAGTTGTGTCAATTAGTGAAAACCTTTGAACCAATCGTAGGTCTACATCCTGGGTCTTTCAACACTAACGGTTGTGACTCACTATGTCTGTCCCAAATGGCACCCTATCCCCTATGTAGTGCACTACTCTTGACCAGAGCCTACATAGGGAATAGGGTGCCATTTAGGAGAAAGCTTATGACACACCCAGTATTATTGAACAGGAAGTAGTAGGAGGTTGGGAAGGAAGGATCCCTACATGTAGACCACTCTGATGCATGCATTTTCAATAAAGTTGCTTTTGCTTCCCCCAGATCCAAAGCCTGAGATCTCTAACAGTTAAACAGTTACATTACAATATGAAAGGTGAAAGGTGTTAGTGAATTTAAGATTTTAGCTCAGCAGAGAAAAAGGTATAATAATTATTAACTAATTATGATCATTTCATATTCTGTGAATTATTTCCTTATCCTGTCAATCCAATCCCAGTCTGTGGGACATTAATCTGGGAGGGAGGGAGGGAGAGTAGGGAGGGAGAGTAGGGAGGGAGAGTAGGGAGGAAGGGAGAAGAGTGCTGAGGAAGGGAGAGTAGGGAGGGAGGGAGAGTAGGGAGGGAGAGTAGGGAGGGAGGGAGGGAGGGAGGGAGGGAGGGAGGGAGGGAGGGAGGGAGGGAGGGAGGGAGGGAGAAGAGTAGGGAGGGAGAGTAGGGAGAGATGGGAGGGAGAAGAGAGAGAGAGTAGGGAGGGAGAAGAGTAGGGAGGGAGGGAGAAGAGTAGGGAGGGAGGGAGAGAGAAGAGTAGGGAGGGAGGGAGGGAGAAGAGTAGGGAGGGAGGGAGGGAGAGAGAAGAGTAGGGAGGGAGAGTAGGGAGGGAGGGAGAAGAGTAGGGAGGAGGGAGGGAGGGAGGGAGTGAGGGAGGGAGAAGAGTAGGGAGGGAGAGTAGGGGGGAGGGGAGGGAGAAGAGGGAGAGAGTAGGGAGGGAGAGTAGGGAGGGAGGGAGGGAGAAGAGTAGGGAGGGAGAGTAGGGAGGGAGAGTAGGGAGAGAGAGTAGGGAGGGAGAGTAGGGAGGGAGGGAGAAGAGTAGGGAGGGAGGGAGAAGAGTAGGTAGAGAGGGAGGGAGGGAGAGTAGGGAGGGAGGGAGGGAGAGTAGGGAGGGAGGGAGGGAGAGTAGGGAGAGTAGGGAGGGGGGGAGAAGAGTAGGGAGGGAGAGTAGGGAGGGAGGGAGAGTAGGGAGGGAGGGAGAGTAGGGAGGGAGGGAGAGAGGGAGAGTAGGGAGGGAGGGAGAGTAGGGAGGGAGGGAGAGTAGGGAGGGAGAGTAGGGAGGGAGGGAGAGTAGGGAGGGAGAGTAGGGAGGGAGGGAGAGTAGGGAGGGAGGGAGAGTAGGGAGGGAGAGTAGGGAGGGAGGGAGAGTAGGGAGGGAGGGAGAGTAGGGAGGGAGAGTAGGGAGGGAGGGAGAGTAGGGAGGGAGGGAGAGTAGGGAGGGAGGGAGAGTAGGGAGAGACAACCTACTATCGATAGCTCTATTCATCATAACCTCAGGACAACGTACTGTTGAAACCTTCATTTGGTGGAAAGACAACATGTAATGTTGTTATCATACCATATCTAGTACAAAGAAGTCAAATACCTTGGGGAGTCAGTATGAATGGCTGTGATGTTATCATACCATATCTAGTACAAAGAAGTCAAATACCTTGGGGAGTCAGTATGAATGGCTGTGATGTTATCATACCATATCTAGTACAAAGAAGTCAAATACCTTGGGGAGTCAGTATGAATGGCTGTGATGTTATCATACCATATCTAGTACAAAGACGTCAAATACCTTGGGGAGTCAGTATGAAAACACAACAGCCAAAGCATAACATTGCCTCACAGATGTTAATGTATGAATTACAAATACTGTATTTTCCCCAGATCACACAGACCCACAAAGAATCAAACATTGATAAACTCCCATATCTGTTAGGTGTAATACAGCAGTGTCCAATCACAGCAGCAGATTTATGGCCCGTTGTCATGAGAAACGGGCAACCAGTGGAGAACAAACACCACTGTAAATACAACCTATATTTATCTGTATATTTATCTTCAACTACTTGCACATTGTTACAACACGGTACATAGCCAATAATATAACATTTGAAATGTTTATATTCTTTAAAAACCTTTGTAATGTGTAATGTTTACTAATGTTTCCATTGTTTATTGTCTATTTCATTTGCTTCGGCAATGTAAACATATGTTTCTCAAGCAAATAAAGCCCTTCAATTGAAATTGAGAGAGAGATACAGAGAGACAGAGGAGAGACAGACAGAGAGAGAGAGAGACAGACAGACAGACATACAGACAGACAGAAAGAGACAGAGAGAGAGAGAGACACAGACAGACAGAGAGACATACAGACAAAGAGAGAGACAGAGAGAGACAGAGAGAGAGAGAGAGACAGAGAGACAGACAGACAGAGAGAGAGAATTGAGAAGCCTCTTACCTTCTAGCACAGTGAGTTTGGCACTAGTGTTGATTTCTCCAGCAGTGTTGGTGGCAGTACACTCATATATGGCCTCGTCTCTGTGTGTCCTCAGTGGCTGGATCCTCAGCACAGACCCAGAACCATCATCAAACTCGATCACCTGGCAGAGACACACAGGAGGCATGAGACCGTGTTTTTAAATCAGAGGGCAAGCTGACTAATGGACGGAACAGAGTGACGGAACCCCATCAAACATAAAACATTCCTTCCATGAGAAGTGAGACACACTATAGGGCCAAACTGAACCAAGCCGAGCTGTACTGAGCTTGCCCGGTTACACATCACAAACACAGATGACAGGAGACACACAGATGTTGTGTTGGATGTAACCAAGCCGTTAAGGCTCACACACATCACATCGAATGTGAATCTAGTGTTGGTCTGCCAATCGTTCAGCACACTGTGTTATCAACCAGCTGTAGATGTCTGACTGACAACATTGTTCAAGCGATTCCACATGTAAAATTGGTACGCACTCGGTTGGCAAATTACGTTCAGAGGTGCTAAGTACTCTAGGCCAACAAACACTACTGGTCGGTCTGACCTCTCCTGGCTGCCTGCTTCGTACAGAACACACCTACACAGCCACACTATGTTCATCCTGGTTCATCCTGCTTCGTACAGAACACACCTACACAGCCACACTATGTTCATCCTGGTTCATCCTGCTTCGTACAGAACACACCTACACAGCCACACTATGGTCATCCTGGTTCATCCTGATTCATACAGAACACACCTACACAGCCACACTATGTTCATCCTGGTTCATCCTGATTCATACAGAACACACCTACACAGCCACACTATGTTCATCCTGGTTCATCCTGATTCATACAGAACACACCTACACAGCCACACTATGTTCATCCTGGTTCATCCTGATTCATACAGAACACACCTACACAGCCACACTATGTTCATCCTGGTTCATCCTGATTCATACAGAACACACCTACACAGCCACACTATGTTCATCCTGGTTCATCCTGATTCATACAGAACACACCTACACAGCCACACTATGTTCATCCTGGTTCATCCTGATTCATACAGAACACACCTACACAGCCACACTATGTTCATCCTGGTTCATCCTGAGAGAGAGAGAGAGAGAGAGAGAGAGATGAAGAGGAGGGAAAGATGAATGGATGGAAGGATGGAGTGAGAAAAAGGAGGATGAGGCTGGAAATTATAGATGAAAATACAGCAGATGAAGCTGACTGAATAAAGTGAGAGAAGGAGAGGGGGATGGATGGATGACAAGAGAAGGAGATGACAGAGAAGGGTTTGAGTGTGTGTGTGTGTGTGTGTGTGTGTGTGTGTGTGTGTGCCCGCAAGCCATGTGCACATACACAGGTGTGTGTGTACTTTCATGCTATGTGTGTGTCTCCCTGTCTCCATCCCTGCCTACCCATCTCCCTGTCTGCCTACCTATCTCCCTGTCTGCCTACCTATCTCCCTGTCTGCCTGTCTCCATCCCTGCCTACCTATCTCCCTGTCTGCCTACCTGTCTCCCTGTCTGCCTGTCTCCATCCCTGCCTACCTATCTCCCTGTCTGCCTGTCTCCATCCCTGCCTACCTATCTCCCTGTCTGCCTGTCTCCATCCCTGCCTACCTATCTCCCTGTCTCCATCCCTGCCTGTCTCCATCCCTGCCTACCTATCTCCCTGTTTCCATCCCTGCCTACCTATCTCCCTGTCTCCATCCCTGCCTACCTATCTCCCTGCCTGCTTGTCTCCCTCCCTGCCCGTCTCCCTGCATGCCTGCCTGTCTCCCTGCCGGTCTCCCTGCATGCCTGCCTGTCTCCCTGCCTGCCTGCCTGCCTGCCTGCCTGCCTGCCTGTCTATCTCCCTGTCTCCCTGCCTGCCTGTCTCCCTGCCTGCATGTCTCCCTCCCTGCCCATCTCCCTGCATGCCTGTCTCCCTGATTCTCTGCCTCCCTCCCTATCTCCTTTCCTGCCTCCCTGCCTGCATGCATACCTGTCTCCCTGCCTGACTTTCTCCCTGCCTGACTTTCTCCCTGCCTGCCTGTCTCCCTGCCTGTCTCCCGGTCTGTCTCCCTGCCTGTCTCCCTGCCTGTCTCCCGGTCTGTCTCCCTGCCTGTCTCCCGGTCTCTCTCCCGGTCTGTCGCCCGGTCTGTATCCCTGCCTGCTTGTCTCCCTGTCTACCTCCCTGTCTGTCTGTGTGTACTATGTGTGATTCTCCATGCATACCTCAAAGCGTTGGGAGCTGACTTTCTTGCCCTTCTTCATCCAAGTGATCCTGGGTTTGGGCTCTCCTGTGGCCTGGCACACGAAGGACGCTACGCCACCCGATATACCGGTCTGGTCCTCGGGAGACTTGACCAAACTTGGCAAGCCTGAGGGAGAGAGGGAGGGATCATGTTATTTCTAAAATACTTTTATGGTAAAATTCAGTGTAGGAGAGAGAGGTAGAGGGGGAGAGAGAGAGAGAGAGAGAGAGAGAGGTAGAGGGGGAGAGAGAGAGGGAGAGAGAGGTAGAGAGGTAGAGGGAGAGAGAGAGGTAGAGGGGGAGAGAGAGAGAGAGAGGTAGAGAGAGGTAGAGGGGGAGAGAGAGAGGGAGAGAGAGGTAGAGAGGTAGAGAGGTAGAGGGAGAGAGAGAGGTAGAGGGGGAGAGAGAGAGAGAGAGAGAGGTAGAGGGGGAGAGAGAGAGAGAGAGGTAGAGGGGGAGAGAGAGAGGTAGAGAGAGAGGGGGAGAGAGAGAGGGGGAGAGGTAGAGGGGGAGAGAGAGAGAGGTAGAGAGAGAGGAAGAGAGAGAGGTAGAGAGAGAGAGAGAGATAGAGAGGTAGAGAGGTAGAGAGGTAGAGAGGTAGAGGGGGAGAGAGAGAGGTAGAGGGGGAGAGAGAGAGAGAGAGAGAGAGGTAGAGAGAGAGGAAGAGAGAGAGGTAGAGAGAGAGAGAGAGATAGAGAGGTAGAGAGGTAGAGAGGTAGAGAGGTAGAGGGGGAGAGAGAGAGGTAGAGGGGGAGAGAGAGAGGTAGAGAGGTAGAGGGGGAGAGAGAGAGGTAGAGGGGGAGTGCTGTGGTCTCAGGAATCATTCCAAACTGGTTATATATGGATATAATTTACTCGACAACAAAGCTCTACAATAAAATAGATCAGATCTATTGTTGCTGTAACACTTGCAGCTAAATCATAGCGGGAGAAACTTGCATGAGGTGTCCCAAATGACACCTTATTCACTTTAGGTCCTGGTCAAAAGTACTATAAAGAGAATAGGGTAGCATTTTGATAGGCCCTGGTCAAAAGTACTATAAAGAGAATAGGGTAGCATTTGGGACGCACACCCTTTCTTTATAATGACGCCCTTTTCTCAGTAGTGTTGAATGTTTCACCTCAGCTTTTATCTACACAACAACACTCTAAAGTAGGCTGCTGGAAATAAGGGTGCTAGTAATGTTATATGAAGACAGTGGAAACAGGCAATAGAAAACCTCTAGTATGCTTGGTATTACCAAGGATAAACATGTCTCTGGTTGGGTCTGATATAGCATCCTACTACAGCCCTATTGGCCCTAGTCAATAGTAGTGGTCTATAGGTCAATAAGGATGCACTGAAATGATGCACCAAGTCAAAAGGTGGAAATCCATCAATTAAATCACTTCAACCTCCTGGTTCTCTGTATTAAGAGCAGGACATAATGGTCTCTATAGAACACAATCACTTCAACCTCCTGGTTCTCTGTATTAAGAGCAGGACATAATGGTCTCTATAGAACACAATCACTTCAACCTCCTGGTTCTCTGTATTAAGAACAGAACATAATGGTCTCTATAGAACACAATCACTTCAACCTCCTGGTTCTCTGTATTAAGAACAGAACATAATGGTCTCTATAGAACACAATCACTTCAACCTCCTGGTTCTCTGTATTAAGAACAGAACATAATGGTCTCTATAGAACACAACACAGCATAGAGCATTAAGGTCGTTGTGTGTGTGTGGATGTGTTTAACTATAGTTATAGTAAATGAACAAACATTTGTCATAAGAACAGAACATAATGGTTCTGCTCTAGGACATCTATATAAATAACATTATATAGATGTCCTAGAGCACAGTGTGTCACTGTAGCTCCGACTTTCTACTCCTCTGCTATTGTCAAACGCTACAGCACGTGATTAGAGAGAGAAACAAGACACACCGACTCGGCCAACCTCTGACCCTTCACACTACCACAGCACCAGCCAATCCGACCTTACATATCCATGACATACTTCCTGACTCTCCCCAGAGACATAATAAAACCCCTTACTGTCTATCCGTCTGTTCCATCACACTGGGGTTTCTCTATAGGATGACAGCAGCAGAACTGGAGGAGAGATGAAGGAGAAACCAGACTAAAGCCTGCACTTTTTCCCCACTGTGTGAGGGAGAGGAGAGGAGAGGAGAGGAGAGGAGAGGAGAGGAGAGGAGAGGAGAGGAGAGGAGAGGAGAGGAGAGGAGAGGGACTCTGCTAAATATGTTACCAATACAAATGTGATTTGATCTGTGAAGGAAGAACATGTAGGACCATTGTTTTGTATTGGTATATGCTAATTGTAATCTCTAAATGGGAGGGACCCTCTATCAGTCTTATCAGTCTCCTCTGGTGTGTGCAACGACAAGAAGACCAAGATGAATGGATGCACGTGCTGCGTTAGCACGGCTACAAGATCTGAATGAAAAGGACTCAGACGGAAGAAATTCATCATGAAATCTCTGATGATTGTTCTTCTGAATCTGAGCCTCATCCTGAACCTACACCTCCGAGGACTAAGAACATGCAGAGATGTTCTTCACCTACTCTGCGTCTCACAAAGACACGGCTGTTGGAACCAAAAGGTTGGACTCCAGACCAAAGGACACATTTCCACGGGTCTAATGTCCATTGCTCATGTTTCTTGACCCAAGCAAGTCTCTTCTTATTGGTGTCCTTTAGTAGTGGTTTCTTTGCAGCAATTCAACCGTGAAGGCCTGATTCACACAGTCTCCTCTGAACAGTTGATGTTAACATGTATCTGTTACTTGAACTCTGTGAAGCATTTATTTGGGCTGCCATTTCTGAGGCTGGTAACTCTAATGAACTTATCCTCTGCAGCAGAAGTAATTCTGGGTCTTCCATTCCAGTGTCGGTCCTCATGAGAACCAGTTTCATCAGAACGCTTGATGGTTTTATGCGACTGCACTTTTCCGGATTGACTGACCTTCATGTCTTAAAGTAATGATGGACTGTTGTTTCTCTTTGCTTAATTGAGCTGTTCTTGCCATAATATGGACTTGGTATTTTACCTAATAGGACTATCTTCTGTATACCACCCCTACCTTGTCACAACACAACTGATTGGCTCAAACGCATTAAGAAGGAAAGAAATTCCACAAATTAACTTTTAACAAGGCACACCTGTTAATTGAAATGTATTCCAGGTGACTACCTCTTGAAGCTGGTTGAGAGAATGCCAAGAGTGTGCAAAGCTGTCATCAAGGCAAAGGGTGGCTACTTTGAAGAATCATACATTTTGATTACTACATGATTCCATGTGTCTTAACTTACGCAGTCATTCACTCAGAAATGCATTTTAGTATCCTGTCAGTTTTTTCTTTTTTTTTCTTGATTGCTTTTAGTATATCGAATGTGCAATACGTGCATTTATCTGTAATTAAACCCTACGCACTAAGGACTGTATTTTAAGGGAATTTCTATTATTACCCCAAATTATATCATACACACATATAGCTATTTAAGTATCTCTTCCTGTCATTTACCTGTACAGTTAATGTAACCATGCAAATATTCACTTACCTGTAAATTTAACTGTATATTTACCTGTACAGTTAATTTAACCATGCAAAATATTCACTTACCTGTTCATTTAACCAGTCTGTATATTAAGTAAACTATTATTACCCTCACTCATATCATACGCATTTTTAGCTATTGAAGTATTTTTCTGCCATCGACCTGAATAGTATAGTTAATACTGACGCTCTATGTATCATGTATCTGTCTTTTGTGTATTTTCATTTTGCACCTGCCCTATGTTTTGTAGCTGCTTGACAAAGAAATTTCCCCCCGGGGATCAATCTATCTATCTATCTATC
Source organism: Thymallus thymallus (assembly GCA_023634145.1). NCBI lineage: Eukaryota > Metazoa > Chordata > Actinopteri > Salmoniformes > Salmonidae > Thymallus > Thymallus thymallus. The sequence goes on from CM042382.1 coordinate 5,211,940, forward strand.
TATCTATCTATCTATCTATCTATCTATCTATCTATCTATCTATCTATCTATCTATCTATCTATCTATCTATCTATCTATCTATCTATCTATCTATCTATCTATCTATCTATCTTATTTCATAGTTTTGATGTCTTCACTATTATTCTACAAGAAAAACCCTGGAATGAGTTGGTGTGTCCAAACTTTTGACTGGTACAGAGGCCCATTATCAGCAACCATCACTCCTGCGTTCCAATGGCACGTTGTGTTAGATAATCTAAGTTTATAATTTTAAAAGGCTAATTGATCATTAGAAAACCCTTTTGCAATTATGTTAGCACAGCTGAAAACTGTTGTGCTGATTAAAGAAGCAATAAAACTGGCCTTTTTTAGACTAATTGAGTATCTGGAGCATCAGCATTTGTGGGTTCGATTACAGGCTCAAAATGGCCAGAAACAAAGAACTTTCTTCTTAAAATTCCATGCGAGAAATTGCCAAGAAACTGAAGATCTCATACAACGCTATGTACTACTCCCTTCACAGAACAGCGCAAACTGGCTCTAACCAGAATAGAAAGAGGAGTGGGAGGCCCTGATGCACAACTGAGCAAGAGGACAAGTACATTAGAGTGTCTAGTTTGAGAAACAGATGCCTCACAAGTCCTCAACTGGCAGCTTCATTAAATAGTACCTGCAAAAAACACTAGTTTCAATGTCAACAGTGAAGAGGAGACTCCTGGATGCTGGCCTTCTAGACAGAGTTGCAAAGAAAAAGCCATATCTCAGACTGGCCAGTGAAAAGAAAAGATTAAGATGGGCAAAAGAACACAGACACTGGACAGAGGAAGATTGGAAAAAAGTGTTATGGACAGACAAGTCTAAGTTTGAGGTGTTCAGATCACAAGGAAGAACATTCGTGAGACACAGACCAAATGAAAAGATGCTGGATGAGTGCTTAACGCCATCTGTCAAGCATGGTGGAGGCAATGTGATGGTCTGGGGGGGCTTTGGTGGTGGTAAAGTGGGAGATTTGTACAGGGTGAAAGGGATCTTGAAGAAGGAAGGCTATCACTCCATTTTGCAACGCCATGCCATACCCTGTGGACGGCGCTTAATAGGAGCCAATTTCCTCCTACAACAGGACAATGACCCAAAGCACAGCTCCAAACTATGCAAGAACTATTTAGGGAAGAAGCAGTCAGCTGGTATTCTGTCTATAATGGAGTGGCCAGCACAGTCACCGGATCTCAACCCTATTGAGCTGTTGTGGGAGCAGCTTGACCGTATGGTAAGTAAGAAGTACCCATCAAGCCAATCCAACTTGTGGGAGGTGCTTCAGGAAGCATGGTGTGAAATCTCTTCAGATTAACTCAACAAATTGACAACTAGAATGCCAAAGGTCTGCAAGGCTGTAATTGCTGAAAATGGAGGAATCTTTGACAAAAGCAAAGGACACAATTATTATTTTAAATTAAAAATCATTATTTATAACCTTGTCTTGACTATATTTCCTATTCATTTTGAAACTAATTTCATGTATGTTTTCATGGAAAACAAGGACATTTCTAAGTGACCCCAAACGTTTGAACGGTAGTGTAGTGTATGTTTATGAAATTTCCCCCCCGGGGGATCAATAAAGTACCTATCTATCTATCTATCTATATGAAATGTATTAATTATAGAGTCAGAATGACTGCTCAGTATCTAGAGGCCCAGCTCCCCAATGGAAATCAAAAGCCAACTGATTCGTTCTGGCGCCGACCCTGTAGCTAGCTACTTCACATGCTGATATTGACTTTGGTACTATTGTGTGACACACTGAGAAAAACAACCACACACACACACACCTTTTTTGGCGGCAGGTAGTCTAGTGGTTGGAGCGTTGGGCCAGTAACCCAAAGGTTGACCCTGTAGGTAGGCAGCCATTGTAAATAAGAATTTGTTCTTAACTGACTTGCCTAGTTAAATAAAGGTTAAATAAAAATAATGTCAAACAAACACCTCCCATGTCAATATTTAACCCTTCAACAGAGCTACACCCCCCCTCCCATTTCACGTGGGCCCATCACCTAACTCGATAGGCAGCCTTTGTAATCCACACTACAGTAGAAGAGATCTAATCTAACCTTCTAGAGATCTAATCTAACCTTCTAGAAGTCATTCTAGTCTTTCTATTGGCACATAGATCCTTCAATCAGATAACATTGAGGTTAGGCCATTAACAGAGATGCCTCTGGCCACAGTGTGTGTTTGTGTGTGTAATGAGGGATTAGTCAAAGTTGTTGTCAGATTAACCTGATGCCTGGAGAAGCATCGGAGGCGTCTGTGAGGTCAGGGGTTGCTAGGGCTTGTACCGGTAGATGAAAGGCGTGAGAGAGATTCTGACCTCCCAGCTAGATTAAGGTGTTACTATTGGCTGTTTGTTACTTAAATATGCAGTTGCTACATCCATTTTCTGACTTATAAATGAATGATGAATGATAATTTCTTTGCCACATGTTTTGCAGTATTACTTTAGTGCCTTGTTGCAAACAGGATACATGTTTGGAATATGTATTATTATGTACAGGCTTCCTTCTATTCACTCTGTCATTTAAGTTAGTATTGTGGAGTAACTACAATGTTGTTGATCCATCCCCAGTTCTCCTATCACAGCCATTAAACTCTGTAACTGTTTTAAAGTCACCATGGTAAAAATCCTGAGTGGTTTCCTTCCTGTCCGGCAACTGAGTTAGGAAGAGCGCCTGTATCTTTGTAGTGACTGGGTGTATTGATAAACCATCAAAGTGTAATTAACAACGTTACCATGCTCAAAGGGATATTCAATGTCTGCTTAAAAAAAAAATACACACACACACACACACCACACACACACACCACACACCACACACCACACACCACACACCACACACCACACACAATAAGTATTGAACACGTTTCCAAATTTCCAAAGGACACATTCTCTGGTGCATTAACAACATGCTGCTCGCACGCACGCACACACACGAGGCAAATTTATGGTGAAATTATTGTCTTTCCACTTCCGTATTATGGCCCCAACAGTGCTCACTGGAACATTCAGAAGCTTAGAAATGCGCCTATAATCAATGCCATCATTATGTTTTGCAACAATTAGGTTGCGAATGTCTTGAGACAGCTCTTTGCTTTTACCCATCATGAGATGTGTCTTGTGTGACACCTTGGCAATGAGACCTTTTTGTAGGCCATCAGTTGGGACTGAACCAGCTGATATTAATTTGCACTGACAGGGGGCTGGATTGCTTTTTAATTACTGATAGTTTTCAGCTGTTGTCTTGGCTTTCCATGCCTTTTTGAACCTCCCTTTCTTCATGTGTTCAATACTTTTTCCCTGTGTCATTTCACATTATTACACATAACTTAATTTATTTGTTTTTGTTTCTTTGTATGTATGGATTACTTGGGTTGTTACCAACATCTGGTGAAAATTTCATGTCAATAGCACCTTTGGAAATATATTTACTGAGAAAAATGGTGACGTGTTCAATACTTATTTCACCCGCTGTACATACATACATACATACATACATACATATTATTATGTTTTTATTTTTTTCACCTTTATTTAACCAGGTAAGTCAGTTGAGAACAAGTTCTCATTTGCAACTGCGACCTGGCCAAGACAAAGCAAAGCAGTGAGACAAAAAACAACACAGAGTTACACATGGGAAATAAACAAACATACAGTCAGTAACACAATAGAAAATCTATATACAGAGTGCAAATGTAGTGCAAAATGCAGTAAGGTTAGGAAGACAATAAATAGGCCATAGTGGTGAGATAAATTACAGATTAGCATTAACACTGGAATGATGGAATGTGCAAATGATGATGTGCAAATAGAGATACTGGAGCGCAAAATTGAGCGGAAGTTAAAAAATAAATATGGGGATGAGGTAGTAGGATGGGCTATTTACAGAAGGGCTATATACAGGATGAGGTAGTAGGATGGGCTATTTACAGAAGGGCTATATACAGGATGAGGTAGTAGGATGGGCTATTTACAGAAGGGCTATATACAGGATGAGGTAGTAGGATGGGCTATTTACAGAAGGGCTATATACAGGATGAGGTAGTAGGATGGGCTATTTACAGAAGGGCTATATACAGGTGCAGTGATCGATAAGCAGCTTTGACAGCTGATGCCTAAAGTTACTGAGGGAGATGGGAACCTCTAGCTTCAATGATTTTTGCAATTCGTTCCAGTCATTGGCAGCAGAGAACTGGATGGAATGGCGGCCAAAGGAGGTGTTGGCTTTGGGGGTGGTCAGTGAGATATACCTGCTGGAGCGCATGCTACAAGTAGGTGTTGCTATGGTGACCAGCGAGAAGAACCCTTTTTGGTTCCAGGCAGAACCCTTTTGGTTCCAGGCAGAACCTTTTGCCACTTCAAGACTAGACTTGTTCCTAACCAAACAACCCCTGAGGTGTAAGAACAAGACAGACCAGAACAGGTGACTAGGGACACCTGTAAACACAATGATTAACCCCTGACCTTTCCCAGCATGACTCAGAAGCACCACAGGGGGATAAGGACAGCCAACAAACTGTAAACCAGCCAACAAACTATAAACCAGCCAACAAACTGTAAACCAGCCAAATCAACTGTAAACCAGCCAACCAACTGTAAACCAGCCAACAAACTATAAACCAGCCAAATCAACTGTAAACCAGCCAACCAACTGTAAACCAGCCAACAAACTGTAAACCAGCCAACCAACTGTAAACCAGCCAACAAACTGTAAACCAGCCAACAAACTATAAACCAGCCAACAAACTGTAAACCAGCCAAATCCACTCTACACCAGCCAACAAACTGTAAACCAGCCAGATCAACTCTACACCAGCCAACAAACTGTAAACCAGCCAGATCAACTCTACACCAGCCAACAAACTGTAAACCACAAACTGTAAACCAGCCAACAAACTGTAAACCAGCCAACAAACTGTAAACCAGCCAACAAACTGTAAACCAGCCAACAAACTGTAAACCAGCCAAATCAACTCTACACCAGCCAACAAACTGTAAACCAGCCAACAAACTGTAAACCAGCCAACAAACTGTAAACCAGCCAACAAACTGTAAACCAGCCAAATCAACTGTAAACCAGCCAAATCAACTCTACAGCAGCTAACAAATTGTAAACCAGCCAAATCAACTGTAAACCAGCCAACAAACTGTAAACCAGTCAACAAACTGTAAACCAGCCAACAAATTGTAAACCAGCCAACAAACTGTAAACCAGCCAACAAATTGTAAACCAGCCAACAAACTGTAAACCAGCCAAATCAACTCTACACCAGCCAACAAACTGTAAACCAGCCAACAAACTGTAAACCAGCCAACAAACTACAAACCAGCCAACAAATTGTAAACCAGCCAACAAACTGTAAACCAGCGAAATCAACTCTACACCAGTCAACAAACTGTAAACCAGCCAAATCAACTGTAAACCAGCCAAATCAACTGTAAACCAGCTAACAAACTCTACACCAGCCAACTGTAAACCAGCCAACAAACTGTAAACCAGCCAACAAACTGTAAACCAGCCAACAAACTGTAAACCAGGCAACAAACTGTAAACCAGCCAAATCAACTCTACAGCAGCTAACAAACTGTAAACCAGCCAACAAACTGTAAACCAGCCAACAAACTGTAAACCAGCCAACAAACTGTAAACCAGCCAAATCCACTCTACACTAGCCAACAAACTGTAAACCAGCTAACAAACTGTAAACCAGCCAAATCAACTCTACACCAGCCAACAAATTGTAAACCAGCCAAATCAACTCTACACCAGCTAACAAACTGTAAACCAGCCAACAAACTGTAAACCAGCCAACAAACTGTAAACCAGCCAACAAACTGTAAACCAGCCAAATCCACTCTACACCAGCCAACAAACTGTAAACCAGCCAACAAACTGTAAACCAGCCAAATCCACTCTACACCAGCCAACAAACTGTAAACCAGCCAACAAACTGTAAACCAGCCAAATCAACTGTAAACCAGCCAACCAACTGTAAACCAGCCAACAAACTGTAAACCAGCCAACAAACTGTAAACCAGCCAACAAACTATAAACCAGCCAAATCAACTGTAAACCAGCCAACCAACTGTAAACCAGCCAACAAACTGTAAACCAGCCAACAAACTGTAAACCAGCCAAATCAACTGTAAACCAGCCAACAAACTGTAAACCAGCCAACAAACTGTAAACCAGCCAAATCCACTCTACACCAGCCAACAAACTGTAAACCAGCCAACAAACTGTAAACCAGCCAAATCAACTCTACACCAGCTAACAAACTGTAAACCAGCCAACAAACTGTAAACCAGCCAAATCAACTCTACACCAGCTAACAAACTGTAAACCAGCCAAATTAACTCTACACCAGTTAACAAACTGTAAACCAGCCAACAAACTGTAAACCAGCCAAATCAACTCTACACCAGCCAACAAACTGTAAACCAGCCAACAAATTGTAAACCAGCCAAATCAACTCTACACCAGCTAACAAACTGTAAACCAGCCAACAAACTGTAAACCAGCCAAATCAACTCTACACCAGCCAACAAACTGTAAACCAGCCAACAAAATGTAAACCAGCCAACAAACTGTAAACCAGCCAACAAATTGTAAACCAGCCAACAAACTGTAAACCAGCCAAATCAACTGTAAACCAGCCAACAAACTGTAAACCAGCCAACAAACTGTAAACCAGCCAAATCCACTCTACACTAGCCAACAAACTGTAAACCAGCTAACAAACTGTAAACCAGCCAAATCAACTCTACACTAGCCAACAAACTGTAAACCAGCTAACAAACTGTAAACCAGCCAAATCAACTCTACACTAGCCAACAAACTGTAAACCAGCTAACAAACTGTAAACCAGCCAAATCAACTGTAAACCAGCCAACAAACTGTAAACCAGCCAACAAACTGTAAACCAGCCAAATCCACTCTACACTAGCCAACAAACTGTAAACCAGCCAACAAACTGTAAACCAGCCAAATCAACTCTACAGCAGCTAACAAAATGTAAACCAGCCAACAAATTGTATACCAGCCAACAAACTGTAAACCAGCCAAATCAACTCTACACCAGCCAACAAACTGTAAACCAGCCAACAAACTGTAAACCAGCCAACAAACTGTAAACCAGCCAACAAACTGTAAACCAGCCAAATCAACTCTACACCAGCCAACAAACTGTAAACCAGCCAACAAACTGTAAACCAGCCAACAAACTGTAAACCAGCCAACAAACTGTAAACCAGCCAAATCAACTCTACACCAGCCAACAAACTGTAAACCAGCCAGATCAACTCTACACCAGCAAACAAACTGTAAACCACAAACTGTAAACCAGCCAACAAACTGTAAACCAGCCAACAAACTGTAAACCAGCCAACAAACTGTAAACCAGCCAAATCAACTCTACAGCAGCCAACAAATTGTAAACCAGCCAACAAACTGTAAACCAGCCAAATCAACTGTAAACCAGCCAACAAACTGTAAACCAGCCAACAAACTGTAAACCAGCCAAATCCACTCTACACTAGCCAACAAACTGTAAACCAGCTAACAAACTGTAAACCAGCCAAATCCACTCTACACTAGCCAACAAACTGTAAACCAGCTAACAAACTGTAAACCAGCCAAATCAACTCTACACCAGCCAACAAACTGTAAACCAGCCAACAAACTGTAAACCAGCCAAATCAACTCTACAGCAGCTAACAAAATGTAAACCAGCCAACAAATTGTAAACCAGCCAACAAACTGTAAACCAGCCAAATCAACTCTACACCAGCCAACAAACTGTAAACCAGCCAACAAACTGTAAACCAGCCAACAAACTGTAAACCAGCCAACAAACTGTAAACCAGCCAAATCAACTCTACACCAGCCAACAAACTGTAAACCAGCCAACAAACTGTAAACCAGCCAACAAACTGTAAACCAGCCAACAAACTGTAAACCAGCCAAATCAACTGTAAACCAGCCAAATCAACTCTACAGCAGCTAACAAATTGTAAACCAGCCAAATCAACTGTAAACCAGCCAACAAACTGTAAACCAGTCAACAAACTGTAAACCAGCCAACAAATTGTAAACCAGCCAACAAACTGTAAACCAGCCAACAAATTGTAAACCAGCCAACAAACTGTAAACCAGCCAAATCAACTCTACACCAGCCAACAAACTGTAAACCAGCCAACAAACTGTAAACCAGCCAACAAACTACAAACCAGCCAACAAATTGTAAACCAGCCAACAAACTGTAAACCAGCGAAATCAACTCTACACCAGTCAACAAACTGTAAACCAGCCAAATCAACTGTAAACCAGCCAAATCAACTGTAAACCAGCTAACAAACTCTACACCAGCCAACTGTAAACCAGCCAACAAACTGTAAACCAGCCAACAAACTGTAAACCAGCCAACAAACTGTAAACCAGGCAACAAACTGTAAACCAGCCAAATCAACTCTACAGCAGCTAACAAACTGTAAACCAGCCAACAAACTGTAAACCAGCCAACAAACTGTAAACCAGCCAACAAACTGTAAACCAGCCAAATCCACTCTACACTAGCCAACAAACTGTAAACCAGCTAACAAACTGTAAACCAGCCAAATCAACTCTACACCAGCCAACAAATTGTAAACCAGCCAAATCAACTCTACACCAGCTAACAAACTGTAAACCAGCCAACAAACTGTAAACCAGCCAACAAACTGTAAACCAGCCAAATCAACTCTACACCAGCCAACAAACTGTAAACCAGCCAGATCAACTCTACACCAGCCAACAAACTGTAAACCACAAACTGTAAACCAGCCAACAAACTGTAAACCAGCCAACAAACTGTAAACCAGCCAACTGTAAACCAGCCAACAAACTGTAAACCAGCCAACAAACTGTAAACCAGCAAACAAACGGTAAACCAGCCAAATCAACTCTACACCAGCCAACAAACTGTAAACCAGCCAACAAACTGTAAACCAGCCAACAAACTGTAAACCAGCCAACAAACTGTAAACCAGCCAACAAACTGTAAACCAGCCAAATCAACTCTACACCAGCCAACAAACTGTAAACCAGCCAGATCAACTCTACACCAGCCAACAAACTGTAAACCAGCCAGATCAACTCTACACCAGCCAACAAACTGTAAACCACAAACTGTAAACCAGCCAACAAACTGTAAACCAGCCAACAAACTGTAAACCAGCTAACAAATTGTAAACCAGCCAAATCAACTGTAAACCAGCCAACAAATTGTAAACCAGCCAAATCAACTGTAAACCAGCCAACAAACTGTAAACCAGTCAATAAACTGTAAACCAGCCAACAAATTGTAAACCAGCCAACAAACTGTAAACCAGCCAACAAACTGTAAACCAGCCAACAAATTGTAAACCAGCCAACAAACTGTAAACCAGCCAAATCAACTCTACACCAGCCAACAAACTGTAAACCAGCCAACAAACTGTAAACCAGCCAACAAACTACAAACCAGCCAACAAATTGTAAACCAGCCAACAAACTGTAAACCAGCGAAATCAACTCTACACCAGTCAACAAACTGTAAACCAGCCAAATCAACTGTAAACCAGCCAAATCAACTGTAAACCAGCTAACAAACTATAAACCAGCCAACAAACTGTAAACCAGCCAACAAACTGTAAACCAGCCAACAAACTGTAAACCAGCCAAATCCACTCTACACTAGCCAACAAACTGTAAACCAGCTAACAAACTGTAAACCAGCCAAATCAACTCTACACCAGCTAACAAACTGTAAACCAGCCAACAAATTGTAAACCAGCCAAATCAACTCTACACCAGCTAACAAACTGTAAACCAGCCAACAAACTGTAAACCAGCCAACAAACTGTAAACCAGCCAACAAACTGTAAACCAGCCAACAAACTGTAAACCAGCCAAATCAACTCTACACCAGCCAACAAACTGTAAACCAGCCAGATCAACTCTACACCAGCCAACAAACTGTAAACCACAAACTGTAAACCAGCCAACAAACTGTAAACCAGCCAACAAACTGTAAACCAGCCAACTGTAAACCAGCCAACAAACTGTAAACCAGCCAACAAACTGTAAACCAGCAAACAAACGGTAAACCAGCCAAATCAACTCTACACCAGCCAACAAACTGTAAACCAGCCAACAAACTGTAAACCAGCCAAATCAACTCTACAGCAGCTAACAAATTGTAAACCAGCCAAATCAACTGTAAACCAGCCAACAAACTGTAAACCAGTCAACAAACTGTAAACCAGCCAACAAATTGTAAACCAGCCAACAAACTGTAAACCAGCCAACAAACTGTAAACCAGCCAACAAATTGTAAACCAGCCAACAAACTGTAAACCAGCCAAATCAACTCTACACCAGCCAACAAACTGTAAACCAGCCAACAAACTGTAAACCAGCCAACAAACTGCAAACCAGCCAACAAATTGTAAACCAGCCAACAAACTGTAAACCAGCGAAATCAACTCTACACCAGTCAACAAACTGTAAACCAGCCAAATCAACTGTAAACCAGCCAAATCAACTGTAAACCAGCTAACAAACTCTACACCAGCCAACTGTAAACCAGCCAACAAACTGTAAACCAGCCAACAAACTGTAAACCAGCCAACAAACTGTAAACCAGGCAACAAACTGTAAACCAGCCAAATCAACTCTACAGCAGCTAACAAACTGTAAACCAGCCAACAAACTGTAAACCAGCCAACAAATTGTAAACCAGCCAACAAACTGTAAACCAGCCAAATCAACTCTACACCAGCCAACAAACTGTAAACCAGCCAACAAACTGTAAACCAGCCAACAAACTGCAAACCAGCCAACAAATTGTAAACCAGCCAACAAACTGTAAACCAGCGAAATCAACTCTACACCAGTCAACAAACTGTAAACCAGCCAAATCAACTGTAAACCAGCCAAATCAACTGTAAACCAGCTAACAAACTCTACACCAGCCAACTGTAAACCAGCCAACAAACTGTAAACCAGCCAACAAACTGTAAACCAGCCAACAAACTGTAAACCAGCCAAATCCACTCTACACTAGCCAACAAACTGTAAACCAGCCAAATCAACTCTACACCAGCCAACAAACTGTAAACCAGCCAACAAACTGTAAACCAGCCAAATCAACTCTACAGCAGCTAACAAACTGTAAACCAGCCAACAAATTGTAAACCAGCCAACAAACTGTAAACCAGCCAAATCAACTCTACACCAGCCAACAAACTGTAAACCAGCCAACAAACTGTAAACCAGCCAACAAATTGTAAACCAGCCAACAAATTTTAAACCAGCCAACAAACTGTAAACCAGCGCAAATCAACTCTACACCAGTCAACAAACTGTAAACCAGCCAAATCAACTGTAAACCAGCCAAATCAACTGTAAACCAGCTAACAAACTCTACACCAGCCAAATGTAAACCAGCCAACAAACTGTAAACCAGCCAACAAACTGTAAACCAGCCAACAAACTGTAAACCAGCAAACAAATGGTAAACCAGCCAAATCAACTCTACACCAGCCAACAAACTGTAAACCAGCCAACAAACTGTAAACCAGCAAAATCAACTCTACAGCAGCTAACAAACTGTAAACCAGCCAAATCAACTGTAAACCAGCCAACAAACTGTAAACCAGCCAAATCAACTGTAAACCAGCCAACAAACTCTACACCAGTCAACAAACTGTAAACCAGCCTACAAACTGTAAACCAGCCAAATCAACTGTAAACCAGCCAAATCAACTGTAACCCAGCCAACAAACTGTAAACCAGCCAACAAACTGTAAACCAGCCAAATCAACTGTAAACCAGCCAACAAACTGTAAACCAGCCAAATCAACTGTAACCCAGCCAACAAACTGTAAACCAGCCAACAAACTGTAAACCAGCCAAATCAACTGTAAACCAGCCAACAAACTGTAAACCAGCCAAATCAACTGTAAACCAGCCAACAAACTCTACACCAGTCAACAAACTGTAAACCAGCCTACAAACTGTAAACCAGCCAAATCAACTGTAAACCAGCCAAATCAACTGTAAACCAGCCAAATCAACTGTAAACCAGTCAACAAACTGTAGAATGGACTAGTCTGTTAAAGAATGTGAAAGTAGAATGGACTATTCTAGAATGTGAAAGTAGAATGGACTGTTCTAGAATGTGAAAGTAGAATGGGTTAGGGTGCATTGACATTGATATTCTAGAACAGTCCATTCTACATTCACATTCTAGAACAGTCCAGAGTTTGTTGGCTGGTGTGGCCAAAAATGTGGCTAGTGGTCTCTTCCTTCTCATTGTACAAACGGGGAAAAACTAATTGAAAGACACTATGTTGTAGTGGAGAGTACCAGAGATCGATTGACGGGAAGCCAAAGTGCTAACCATTCATTCTTATTAATAATAAATCAGCAGGTTATCATTTTCACTCAACAACACTTAGAGGGAATGTGTCTGATGGCATCAGTGGTGGTATGTTGGTGTTTTAATAGGGCATTTCCACTAAGGTGTGTGTGTGTGTGTGTATGCATGTGTGTGATAATGGGGTATTTCAATTAAGGCATTTTAGGACCATTAGCAGGGTGCTTTCCTTGCTATTAAATCGCCATAAAGTGCTCTCTCCCTCCCTCCCTCCCTCCCTCCCTCGCTCTCCCTCCCTCCCTCGCTCTCCCTCCTACACCCCCCCCTCTTAAGGCCTTTGTAGACTGTACGTCAGATTGTATGACTGGCTTCAGTTCAACTGAATGCATTCAACTGAAATGTGTCTTCCTCATTTAACCCAAACCCTCTGAATCAGAGAGATGCTGGGAGGCTGCCTTAATCGACATCCACGTCTTCAGCGCCCGGGGAACAGTGGGTTGACTGTATTGCTCAGGGGCAGAACAACATATTTTTACCTTGTCAGCACGGGGACGTCAACAGCAGCGGTGTATGTGATCTGTCCATGTGCCAGCACCAGCAGCACAAGCCTGTCTATGCTTATGCGCGAGAGAAGCTTGTTTGAAAAAACTGAAAGTATACATCTGACATCTCGAGTGGCGTAGCGGTCTAAGACACTGCATCTTAGTGCTAGAGGCGTCACTACAGACACCCTGGTTTGAATCCAGGCTGTATCACAACCGGCTGTGATTGGGAGTACCATAGGGCGGCGGACAATTGGCCCAGTGTCGTCCGGGTTTGGCCGGTGTAGGCCGCCACTGTAAATAAGAATTAGTTCTTAACTGACTTAAATAGTTAAATAAAAGATAAATTAAGGTTAAATACAACAAAACTAGTGGGTACTTATAGGCTGAAAGGCCAGGCGGTTCTAGTGTTAATGATGACAAGCATACCCATAACATGATGCAGCCACCACTATGCTTGAAAATATGGAGAGTGGTACTCAGTAATGTGTTGTATTGGATTTGCCCCAAACATAACATGTTGTATTGAGGACAAAAAGTTAATTGCTTTGCCACATGTTTTGCAGTATTACTTTAGTGCCTTGTTGCAAACAGGATACATGTTTGCAATATGTATTATTATGTACAGGCTTCCTTCTATTCACTCTGTCATTTAGGTTAGTATTGTGGAGTAACTACAATGTTGTTGATCCATCCCCAGTTCTTTTATCACAGCCATTAAACTCAGTAACTGTTTTAAAGTCACCATTGACCTCATGGTGAAATCTCTGAGCGGTTTCCTTCCTCTCCGGTAACTGAGTTAGGAAGGATGTGTGTATCTTTGTAGTGACTGGGTGTATTGATACACCATCAAAGTGTAATTAACAACGTTACCATGCTCAAAGGGATAATCAATGTCTGCTTAAAAAAAAATAAAAAATAAAAAAATATACATACATACATACATACATACATACATATTATTTTTTTTAACCTTTATTTAACCAGGTAAGTCAGTTGAGAACAAGTTCTCATTTGCAACTGCGACCTGGCCAAGACAAAGCAAGGCAGTGCGACAAAAAACAACACAGAGTTACACATGGGAAATAAACAAACGTACAGTCAGTAACACAATAGAAAATCTATATACAGAGTGCAAATGTAGTGCAAAATGCAGTAAGGTTAGGAAGACAAATAGGCCATAGTGGTGAGATAAATTACAGATTAGCATAATCACTGGAATGATGGAATGTGCAAATGATGATGTGCAAATAGAGATACTATATATATATATATATGTTTATCTACCAATAGGTGCCCATTGTGAGGCATTGGAAAACCTCCCTGGTCTTTGTGGTTGAACCTGTGTTTGAAATTCTCTGCTCGACTGAGGAACCTTACAGATAATTGTATGTCTGGTACAGATATGAGGTAGTTATTAAAAAATTATGTTAAACACTATTATTGCACACAGAGTCTTTGAAACTTATGTAACTTGTGAACCACTTTTTTCTTTTACTTATTTAGGCTTGCCATAACAAAGGGGTTGAATACCTATTTACTCAAGGCATTTCAGCTTTTCATTTTTTATTAATTGGCAAAAAAATTATGGGGTATTGTGTGTAGGCCGGAGACATTATGGGGTATTGTGTGTAGCCCGGAGACATTATGGGGTATTGTGTGTAGGCCGGAGACATTATGGGGTATTGTGTGTAGGCCGGAGACATTATGGGGTATTGTGTGTAGCCCGGAGACATTATGGGGTATTGTGTGTAGGCCGGAGACATTATGGGGTATTGTGTGTAGGCCGGAGACATTATGGGGTATTGTGTGTAGCCCGGAGACATTATGGGGTATTGTGTGTAGGCCGGAGACATTATGGGGTATTGTGTGTAGGCCGGAGACATTATGGGGTATTGTGTGTAAGCCAGAGACATTATGGGGTATTGTGTGTAGGCCAGAGACATTATGGGGTATTGTGTGTAGGCTAGCGTAAAAACATGTCACTGGAAAAATGCAAGGGTTGTAAATACTATGTTTCTACTAGGTGACCAAACAAGACAGTATTTGACCCCATACACACTGTACACATTATGACCTAGCCCATCATCAATTGTACTTTAGCATACATGATTTCATTTAATCAGTCAGATGCTGAAGCTATACTGAACAAAAATATAAACACAGCATGCAACAATTTCAAAGATTTTGCTGAGTTACAGTTTATTTAAGGAAATCAGCCAATTAGGCTCTAATTTCACGACTGAGCAGGGCCGCAGCAGTGGGTTGGCCTGGGAGGGCATAGGCCGACCCACTGAGGAGCCAGGCCCAGCCAATCAGAATGAGTTTTTCCCCACCCCCATTTGTGTGTATGGACGATTTCAGTGACCTTTTATTTAATTTGATCAATCCTATCTCCTGTGTGGCTCTCTATCCACAGGTTAGGCATCAATATGATATTCATAACAATCATAGGTTAATGAATGAGAGAAAAATCAAACTTTAAGCTCCTCTCTTGGACCATGAAGAAAGAAAGGTTTGTATCAGCCCCCTCCGGCTTTCTGTGAATTATTTAAGACAGAAGAGAGGAGAAGAACAATTACCCATCTTTTTCTTTCTGTCCGGCTTTCCTTCTTCCCTGTACATTCATGTAATGCCTTTAAGCTTTCATCCGTTAAAAGCTTATTATGAACTGGAAGAATGGACGACAACCTCCTCAGTCAAACCCCTCCACTCCTGCTGTCACTAAATGACTATAGGCTGTTCAGTAGTATATAATTGGGCTTTAATACATTGAAGTGATTTCCAGTTAGCTGGGATGGGCTCATCCATAGCGGATGCATTCATAGATAATGGGCTTGGAGGATTCATATGTAATGTTATTAAAACCAGCTCCCTTGTTTAGTGTGTGTGTTGTATTGTGTAGATGAATGTTCCTTGTTTAGTGTGTGTGTGTTGTATTGTGTAGATGAATGTTCCTTGTTTAGTGTGTGTTGTATTGTGTAGATGAATGTTCCTTGTTTAGTGTGTGTTGTATTGTGTAGATGAATGTTCCTTGTTTAGTGTGTGTTGTATTGTGTAGATGAATGTTCCATGTTTAGTGTGTGTTGTATTGTGTAGATGAATGTTCCATGTTTAGTGTAGGTTGGGAGAGACAGGGGAACAGAGAGAGACAGGGGAACAGAGAGAGACAGGGGAACAGAGAGAGACAGGGGAACAGAGAGAGACAGGGGAACAGAGAGAGACAGGGGAACAGAGAGAGACAGGGGAACAGAGAGAGACAGGGGAACAGAGAGAGACAGGGGAACAGAGAGAGACAGGGGAACAGAGAGAGACAGGGGAACAGAGAGAGACAGGGGAACAGAGAGAGACAGGGGAACAGAGAGAGACAGGGGAACAGAGAGAGACAGGGGAACAGAGAGAGACAGGGGAACAGAGAGAGACAGGGGAACAGAGAGAGACAGGGGAACAGAGAGAGACAGGGGAACAGAGAGAGACAGTGTGATTCAGGCTGCATCACAAATAGCACCCTATTCCCTATGTAGTGCACTATGGACCCTGGTGAAAGTAGTGCACTACACAGGGAATAGGGTGCAATTTGGGAGGCAGCCTCAAGTCAGTCCTGTCTGTCCCCTCAGTTCCTCTAGTCCTGGAAGACTCCCTCCCTTGTGGCACAGATGGTGTGTGTGTGTGTGTGTGTGTGTGTGTGTGTGTGTGTGTGTGTGTGTGTGTGTGTGTGTGTGTGTGTGTGTGACTAACCAAGCCCTTCGAGACACAACAAAAGAGCCATTATATGTTATAATAACATCACTATAGCTCAATGCAAATTAACAACACAAAGACAATGTGCTGCTAGATGTATATATGTGTTGTTTATCTAGTTGAATAGCTAGATGTATATATGTTGTTTATCTAGTTGAATAGCTAGATGTATATATGTGTTGTTTATCTAGTTGAATAGCTAGATGTATATATGTTGTTTATCTAGTTGAATAGCTAGATGTATATATGTTGTTTATCTAGTTGAATAGCTAGATGTATATGTGTTGTTTATCTAGTTGAATAGCTAGATGTATATGTGTTGTTTATCTAGTTGAATAGCTAGATGTATATATGTTGTTTATCTAGTTGAATAGCTAGATGTATATATGTTGTTTATCTAGTTGAATAGCTAGATGTATATGTGTTGTTTATCTAGTTGAATAGCTAGATGTATATGTGTTGTTTATCTAGTTGAATAGCTAGATGTATATATGTTGTTTATCTAGTTGAATAGCTAGATGTATATATGTTGTTTATCTAGTTGAATAGCTAGATGTATATATATGTTGTTTATCTAGTTGAATAGCTAGATGTATATATGTGTTGTTTATCTAGTTGAATAGCTAGATGTATATATGTGTTGTTTATCTAGTTGAATAGCTAGATGTATATATGTGTTTTTTATCTAGTTGAATAGCTAGATGTATATATGTGTTGTTTATCTAGTTGAATAGCTAGATGTATATGTGTTGTTTATCTAGTTGAATAGCTAGATGTATATGTGTTGTTTATATAGTTGAATAGCTAGATGTATATATGTTGTTTATCTAGTTGAATAGCTAGATGTATATATGTTGTTTATCTAGTTGAATAGCTAGATGTATATGTGTTGTTTATCTAGTTGAATAGCTAGATGTATATGTGTTGTTTATATAGTTGAATAGCTAGATGTATATATGTTGTTTATCTAGTTGAATAGCTAGTTGTATATATGTTGTTTATCTAGTTGAATAGCTAGATGTATATATGTTGTTTATCTAGTTGAATAGCTAGATGTGTATGTGTTCTTTATATAGTTGAATAGCTAGATGTATATATGTGTTGTTTATCTAGTTGAATAGCTAGATGTATATATGTTGTTTATCTAGTTGAATAGCTAGATGTATATATGTTGTTTATCTAGTTGAATAGCTAGATGTATATGTGTTGTTTATGTAGTTAAATAGCTAGATGTACATGTTGTTTATATAGTTGAATAGCTAGATGTATATGTGTTGTTTATCTAGTTAAATAGCTAGATGTATATATGTTGTTTATCTAGTTGAATAGCTAGATGTATATATGTTGTTTATCTAGTTGAATAGCTAGATGTATATATGTTGTTTATCTAGTTGAATAGCTAGATGTATATATGTTGTTTATCTAGTTGAATAGTTCCTAGACTGAAGCACAATGGTCTGGTTGGTTGGAGTCACATCACTGTCACCAGGGCAACTCTCTGAACATGACTCAGACGTGAGGCACCATGGCCGATACAACAACATGTAAGGAGAGTAACAAGTAGACTAATATATGTGCAATGGAAGTGAAGAAACCAAATGTTCAAAACCCAATGCTTCTATTCCTGTGATATTACACTAGACAGAAGACAAGGTCCTGAGAGGAAATGTGCTCATTCAAATGCCAACCAAGTTATGGAATACATTTACACGTAAACTCCTGAGGCAACACACTCTTAATTTGTTAATTTACAGTCGCTCATTAACATTCATCAGGAGAAATTGAGCTTGCATTAATTTCTTTGTCATTTACAAACAAGTGAAAGAACCCCATCACACCTGACATGTAAATGAATGAGTCAGTAGCTGACTAGAAGGAATGAGTCAGTAGCTGACTAGAAGGAATGAGTCAGTAGCTGACTAGAAGGAATGAGTCAGTAGCTGACTAGAAGGAATGAGTCAGTAGCTGACTAGAAGGAATGAGTCAGTAGCTGACTAGAAGGAATGAGTCAGTAGCTGACTAGAAGGAATGAGTCAGTAGCTGACTAGAAGGAATGAGTCAGCTCTGGTCATTCCTGCAGTCAGCTGACTGCAGGAATGACCAGAGCTGTTGGCATGCTGACTGCAGGAATGACCAGAGCTGTTGGCATGCTGACTGCAGGAATGACCAGAGCTGTTGGCATGCTGACTGCAGGAATGACCAGAGCTGTTGGCATGCTGACTGCAGGAATGACCAGAGCTGTTGGCATGCTGACTGCAGGAATGACCAGAGCTGTTGGCATGCTGACTGCAGGAATGACCAGAGCTGTTGGCATGCTGACTGCAGGAATGACCAGAGCTGTTGGCATGCTGACTGCAGGAATGACCAGAGCTGTTGGCATGCTGACTGCAGGAATGACCAGAGCTGTTGGCAGATCATTTAATGTTAATTTCTCGGCCTGACAACCGCAGACCCTGTGTGACCACACCAGCCCAGGACGCCAGCCCAGGACGCCAGCCCAGGACGCCAGCCCAGGACGCCAGCCCAGGACGCCAGCCCAGGACGCCAGCCCAGGACGCCAGCCCAGGACGCCAGCCCAGGACGCCAGCCCAGGACGCCAGCCCAGGACACCAGCCCAGGACACCAGCCCAGGACACCAGCCCAGGACACCAGCCCAGGACACCAGCCCAGGACACCAGCCCAGGACACCAGCCCAGGACACCAGCCCAGGACCCCAGCCCAGGACACCAGCCCAGGACACCAGCCCAGGACACCAGCCCAGGACCTCCTTTACCTGCGGGATAGTCTGAATTTATTTCAATTGACTGATTTCCTTCAATGAACTGTAACTCAGTAAAATCTTTGAAACTGTTGCATGTTAAATTTATATTTTTGTTCTGTATGGAACCTAAAAGGGTTCTTAGGCTGTCCCCATTGGAGAACCATTTGAAGAAACATTTTTGGTTCCAGGTAGAACCGTAGAACCCTTTCCACAGAGGGTGTGAGAGACCTTTGTTATGGAAATCACAACTAATCTCTTAGGGAAGAGTCGAGAGAGGGAGGAGGGAGAGGGGAGGAGGGAGAGTTGAGAGGGGGAGGAGGGAAGAATGGAGGAGGAAAAAGTGGAGGAGAGGAGAGAGGAGGGAGAGACGAGGAAGAGGGGAGAGACGAGGAAGAGGGGAGAGACGAGGAAGAGGGGAGAGACGAGGAAGAGGGGAGAGACGAGGACGAGGGAGAGGAGAGGAGAGGAGAGGAGAGGAGAGGAGAGGAGAGGAGAGGAGAGGAGAGGAGGTGGTAGAGGTGGTGGTAGAGGTGGTGGTAGAGGTGGTGGTAGTGGTGGTGGTAGTGGTGGTGGTAGAGGTGGTGGTAGAGGTGGTAGTAGTGGTGGTGGTAGAGGTGGTGGTAGAGGTGGTGGTAGTGGTGGTGGTGGTAGAGGTGGTGGTAGAGGTAGTGGTGGTGGTAGAGGTGGTGGTAGTGGTGGTGGTAGTGGTGGTGGTAGTGGTGGTGGTAGTGGTGGTGGTAGTGGTGGTGGTAGAGGTGGTGGTAGAGGTGGTGGTAGTGGTGGTGGTAGTGGTGGTGGTAGTGGTGGTGGTGGTAGAGGTGGTGGTAGTGGTGGTGGTAGAGGTAGAGGTAGTGGTGGTGGTAGTGGTGGTGGTAGAGGTGGTGGTAGAGGTGGTGGTAGAGGTGGTGGTGGTGGTAGTGGTGGTGGTAGAGGTGGTGGTAGAGGTGGTGGTAGTGGTGGTGGTAGAGGTGGTGGTAGAGGTGGTGGTAGTGGTGGTGGTAGAGGTGGTGGTAGAGGTGGTGGTGGTGGTAGTGGTGGTGGTAGAGGTGGTGGTAGAGGTGGTGGTAGTGGTGGTGGTAGAGGTGGTGGTAGAGGTGGTGGTAGTGGTGGTGGTAGAGGTAGAGGTAGTGGTGGTGGTAGTGGTGGTGGTAGAGGTGGTGGTAGAGGTGGTGGTAGAGGTGGTGGTAGAGGTGGTGGTAGAGGTGGTGGTGGTGGTAGTGGTGGTGGTAGAGGTGGTGGTAGAGGTGGTGGTAGTGGTGGTGGTAGAGGTGGTGGTAGAGGTGGTGGTAGAGGTGGTGGTAGAGGTGGTGGTAGAGGTAGTGGTGGTGGTAGAGGTGGTGGTAGAGGTGGTGGTAGAGGTGGTGGTAGTGGTGGTGGTAGAGGTGGTGGTAGTGGTGGTGGTAGAGGTGGTGGTAGAGGTGGTGGTAGTGGTGGTGGTAGTGGTGGTGGTAGTGGTAGAGGTGGTGGTAGAGGTGGTGGTAGAGGTAGTGGTGGTGGTGGTAGAGGTGGTGGTAGAGGTGGTGGTAGAGGTGGTGGTAGAGGTAGTGGTGGTGGTGGTAGAGGTGGTGGTAGAGGTGGTGGTAGAGGTGGTGGTAGAGGGATAACAGGGGGCTTTGTTAAAGGAGTCTGGCTAAAGGGCAGCCGTCACCAGATGTTGGGGGAAAGTACTCCCTGGAGGACAGAAGAGAGAAAGGGGGGAGGGAGGAGAGAGGTAGGGGGAGGCAGGAGAGAGGTAGGAGAGAGGTAGGGTGAGGCAGGAGAGGGTTAGGGTGAGGCAGGAGAGGGTTAGGGTGAGGCAGGAGAGGGTTAGGGGGAGGTAGGAGAGAGGTAGGGGGAGGCAGGAGAGAGGTAGGAGAGAGGTAGGGTGAGGCAGGAGAGGGTTAGGGTGAGGCAGGAGAGGGTTAGGGTGAGGCAGGAGAGGGTTAGGGTGAGGCAGGAGAGGGTTAGGGGGAGGTAGGGAGATAGGTAGGGGGAGGCAGGAGAGAGGTAGGAGAGGGTTAGGGTGAGGCAGGAGAGGGTTAGGGGGAGGTAGGAGAGAGGTAGGGGGAGGCAGGAGAGAGGTAGGAGAGGGTTAGGGTGAGGCAGGAGAGGGTTAGGAGAGGGTTAGGGAGAGGCAGGAGAGAGGTAGGAGAGGGTTAGGGGGAGGTAGGAGAGAGGTAGGGGGAGGCAGGAGAGAGGTAGGAGAGAGGTAGGAGAGAGGTAGGGAGAGGCAGGAGAGAGGTAGGAGAGAGGTAGGAGAGAGGTAGGGAGAGGCAGGAGAGAGGTAGGAGAGAGGTAGGAGAGAGGTAGGGAGAGGCAGGAGAGGGTTAGGGGGAGGTAGGAGAGAGGTAGGGAGAGGCAGGAGAGAGGTAGGAGAGAGGTAGGGAGAGGCAGGAGAGGGTTAGGGGGAGGTAGGAGAGAGGTAGGAGAGGGTTAGGGGGAGGCAGGAGAGAGGTAGGAGAGAGGTAGGAGAGAGGTAGGAGAGGCAGGAGAGAGGTAGGAGAGAGGTAGGAGAGAGGTAGGGAGAGGTAGGGAGAGAGGTAAGGAGAGGCAGGAGAGAGGTAGGAGAGAGGTAGGGAGAGGTAGGGAGAGGGTTAGGGGGAGGTAGGAGAGAGGTAGGAGAGGGTTAGGGGGGAGGCAGGAGAGAGGTAGGGGAGAAGGGTGTGTGTTGGGGGTCCAGGATGGGGGTGGGTAATGGGGGGCCTCAGCTGAAGGACTGAACATCAGAGGATGACCCTACAACAATAGACACAGGGCTGGGACTACCTGACCTATCCACAGGGGCTGGGACTACCTGACCTATCCACAGGGCTGGGACTACCTGACCTATCCACAGGGCTGGGACTACCTGACCTATCCACAGGGCTGGGACTACCTGACCTATCCACAGGGCTGGGACTACCTGACCTATCCACAGGGCTGGGACTACCTGACCTATCCACAGGGCTGGGACTACCTGACCTATCCACAGGGCTGGGACTACCTGACCTATCCACAGGGCTGGGACTACCTGACCTATCCACAGGGCTGGGACTACCTGACCTATCCACAGGGCTGGGGACTACCTGACCTATCCACAGGGCTGGGACTACCTGACCTATCCACAGGGCTGGGACTACCTGACCTATCCACAGGGCTGGGACTACCTGACCTATCCACAGGGCTGGGACTACCTGACCTATCCACAGGGCTGGGACTACCTGACCTATCCACAGGGCTGGGACTACCTGACCTATCCACAGGGCTGGGACTACCTGACCTATCCACAGGGCTGGGACTACCTGACCTATCCACAGAGCTGGGACTACCTGACCTATCCACAGGGCTGGGACTACCTGACCTATCCACAGGGCTGGGACTACCTGACCTATCCACAGGGCTGGGACTACCTGACCTATCCACAGGGCTGGGACTACCTGACCTATCCACAGGGCTGGGACTACCTGACCTATCCACAGGGCTGGGACTACCTGACCTATCCACAGGGCTGGGACTACCTGACCTATCCACAGGGCTGGGACTACCTGACCTATCCACAGAGCTGGGACTACCTGACCTATCCACAGAGCTGGGACTACCTGACCTATCCACAGAGCTGGGACTACCTGACCTATCCACAGGGCTGGGACTACCTGACCTATCCACAGAGCTGGGACTACCTGACCTATCCACAGGGCTGGGACTACCTGACCTATCCACAGGGCTGGGACTACCTGACCTATCCACAGGGCTGGGACTACCTGACCTATCCACAGAGCTGGGACTACCTGACCTATCCACAGGGATGGGACTACCTGACCTATCCACAGAGCTGGGACTACCTGACCTATCCACAGGGCTGGGACTACCTGACCTATCCACAGGGCTGGGACTACCTGACTGCCTGAGAGCTAGCTAAATTAATCCTGAGAAAACATGTAATCGACTGTATGTTTAAACTCCTCACCAGGGGTAGAGTGATATGAATAATAAACCATGTTAGATTGACTGACTTCGTCCGAAGTAGTGCACTAAATAGGGAGTAGGGTGCCATTTGTGACACACAGTCTTTGTGAGGAGACTAATATTGATGTAGTCCAAAATACTTTAAATATTTTAAAGCAAATGTACCCCCCTGGCTAAAGCAAATGTACCCCCCTGGTTAAAGCAAATGTACCCCCTTGGCTAAAGCAAATGTACCCCCTTGGCTAAAGCAAATGTACCCCCCTGGTTAAAGCAAATGTACCCCCCTGGTTAAAGCAAATGTACCCCCTTGGCTAAAGCAAATGTACCCCCCTGGTTAAAGCAAATGTACCCCCCTGGTTAAAGCAAATGTACCCCCCTGGTTAAAGCAAATGTACCCCCTTGGCTAAAGCAAATGTACCCACTTGGCTAAAGCAAATGTACCCCCCTGGTTAAAGCAAATGTACCCCTTGGCTAAAGCAAATGTACCCCCTGGCTAAAGCCAAATGTAATACAGAGATGTGAACTGAGACAACTGAGATATTTTCAGCCATTTATCTACGTGCCCTCTAGAACGATGTTGGTTGGTGATGTTGTGTGAGGAGGGTCTAGAACGATGTTGGTTGGTGATGTTGTGTGAGGAGGGTCTAGAAGGATGTTGGTTGGTGATGTTGTGTGAGGAGGGTCTAGAACGATGTTGGTTGGTGATGTTGTGTGAGGAGGGTCTAGAACGATGTTGGTTGGTGTTGTTGTGTGAGGAGGGTCTAGAACGATGTTGGTTGGTGATGTTGTGTGAGGAGGGTCTAGAACGATGTTGGTTGGTGATGTTGTGTGAGGAGGGTCTAGAAGGATGTTGGTTGGTGATGTTGTGTGAGGAGGGTCTAGAAGGATGTTGGTTGGTGATGTTGTGTGAGGAGGGTCTAGAACGATGTTGGTTGGTGTTGTTGTGTGAGGAGGGTCTAGAAGGATGTTGGTTGGTGATGTTGTGTGAGGAGGGTCTAGAACGATGTTGGTTGGTGTTGTTGTGTGAGGAGGGTCTAGAAGGATGTTGGTTGGTGATGTTGTGTGAGGAGGGTCTAGAACGATGTTGGTTGGTGATGTTGTGTGAGGAGGGTCTAGAAGGATGTTGGTTGGTGATGTTGTGTGAGGAGGGTCTAGAAGGATGTTGGTTGGTGATGTTGTGTGAGGAGGGTCTAGAACGATGTTGGTTGGTGTTGTTGTGTGAGGAGGGTCTAGAACGATGTTGGTTGGTGTTGTTGTGTGAGGAGGGTCTAGAAGGATGTTGGTTGGTGATGTTGTGTGAGGAGGGTCTAGAACGATGTTGGTTGGTGATGTGTGAGGAGGGTCTAGAAGGATGTTGGTTGGTGTTGTTGTGTGAGGAGGGTCTAGAAGGATGTTGGTTGGTGTTGTTGTGTGAGGAGGTTTTAGAAGGATGTTGGTCGGTGATGTTGTGTGAGGAGGGTTTGGGCTGCTGCCCTCTCTCTCTCTCTCTCTCTCTCTCTCTCTCTCTCTCTCTCTCTCTCTCTCTCTCTCTCTCTCTCTCTCTCTCTCTCTCGCTCTCCGTCTTCTCTCTCTCTCTCCTCTCTCTCTCTCTCTCTCCTCTCTCTCTCTCTCTCTCTCTCTCTCTCTCTCTCTCTCTCTCTCTCTCTCTCTCTCTCTCTCTCTCTCTCTCTCTCTCTCTCTCTCTCTCTCTCTCTCTCCTCTCTCTCTCTCCTCTCTCGCTCTCTCTCTCTCTCTCTCTCTCTCTCTCTCTCTCTCTCTCTCTCTCTCTCTCTCTCTGTGTGTGTGTTGTCCTGGCTGGGTTGGTCCCCAGCTGTGGACTAACCTTAGCAGACTGCTCTCCAAGTGCCTCTCCATGCTGGATGTGGTTACTTTTAATTAAAATGAATCAATTTCCATCTCAGTCAATTTTCTCTGGGTGACCATATGGACACTCTAAAAACACAATCCAATTTCCATCCATCCAATAGCCCACCCATCCATCCATCCACCCACCCACCCAACCCGCCCACCCCTCTCGTTTATTCCCAGACCCTTCTGTTCCCCTGCACTCAAGTCTGGACAATGGCTAACCAGTTTACAGGTTTCTACCCAGCTCTTAACTTCATGTCAGCTTATAGGCTACTGCTACTCTTAACTTCATGTCAGCTTATAGGCTACTGCTACTCTTAACTTCATGTCAGCTTATAGGCTACTGCTACTCTTAACTTCATGTCAGCTTATAGGCTACTGCTATTGGGCCTTCAAGAAAACTTTATAAAGAGAAATGATCTCTTTCTCCACTTTCTCTTTCTGAGGCTTCTGGTATTGAACTACAGGTAGGCTATACACATTTTACATCCTACCCAGTGATGCTTTAAGACATGTCTTTTGCCAGTCTGTATATGCCATCATGCCACTCTGTCACTCATTTCCATGTTTGGCATGGCATGGACTTGACATGATAGCACAAACTGATCTGGGACCAGGCTAGTACAGTAACAGGCGGGCATGGACTTGACATGATAGCACAAACTGATCTGGGACCAGGCTAGTACAGTAACAGGCGGGCATGGACTTGGCTTGATAGCACAAACTGATCTGGGACCAGGCTAGTACAGTAACAGGCGGGCATGGACTTGGCTTGATAGCACAAACTGATCTGGGACCAGGCTAGTACAGTAACAGGCGGGAGCACTAAGAGAAGCTCGGTGGTCTTGACTGTCATAAAAGGGACACTATAGATGGCTCAGATTAAAACGAAAGACAAATATCAAAAGCACCAAAGGTTTAACGCCCATGAAATAAGTCAAAATAAGAAAAAGAGATGTATTATATTTAAGGGATAATTAAAGAAATTTCCCCCTCGGGGATCAATAAAGTATCTATCTATCTATCTATCTATCTATCTATCTATCTATCTATCTATCTATCTATCTATAGACCGGGTTGATTACAGTCTGACCTTGTTGGTGAAGGAGTGGTGGTCTAGTGTGTTGTATAGAGACCAGGTTGATTACAGTCTGACCTTGTTGGTTAAGGAGTGGTGGTCTAGTGTGTTGTATAGAGACCAGGTTGATTACAGTCTGACCTTGTTGGTGAAGGAGTGGTGGTCTAGTGTGTTGTATAGAGACCAGGTTGATTACAGTGGGTTCCCTAGGGTTAGTGTGTGCAGTGTGGTGTGTGTGTGTGCATTCCCTAGGGATCAATGGGGTGTCTGAGGTCACCACTCAGGATTGATTACCCTGCCCCGTCTGTACAGGGCAGGGTTAAATGCTCACATGAGACTAATGATGTCACAATGCCTCATATGGCCCCTAGATTCTGGAATGCTGGGGTGGGAGGGATTCTATTGTTCTACTTCTACACTCTTAAAAAAAAAGGCTTCAAAAAGGGTTCTTTGGCTGTCCCCATAGGAGAACCCTTTGAAGAACCATTTTTAGTTCCATGTAGAACCATTTTGGGTTCCATGTAGAACCATCTGTGGAAAGGGTTCTAGATAAAACCTAAAATCGTTCTACCTGGAACCAAAAGGGTTCTACCTGGAACTAAAAATGGTTCTTCAAAGGGTTCTCCTATGAGGACAGCCGAAGAACCCTTTTAGGTTCTAGATAGCACCTTGCCTTCTAAGAGTGTACTTCTAATACTGTATCTTAGAAAACAGGTGGAACGGTTTGGGTGCTAAAAGGGCAGGTTATCCCAGAAATCTCACTGAATTGAAAAGCAACATGCATTTGAAAACAGGAGACACTTATCTCTCCTACTGTAAAATACCTTTACCTAGGCTTATCGTCTCCAACAATTAACAACTAATTTGTGCAGGCAGCTAGGAATCTACATCATAGTAAAGCAAAAGGAGTCAAATGTAAATGTAGGTTCCTTATATCACTATGTCAGTGACTGTCCATAACTACTAGCCCATAGTAGAGAGAGGCTTAGTGACTGTCCATAACTACTAGCCCATTATAGACAGAGGCTTAGTGACTGTCCATAACTACTAGCCCATTATAGACAGAGGCTCAGTGACTGTCCATAACTACTAGCCCATTATAGAGAGAGGCTCAGTGACTGTCCATAACTACTAGCCCATTACAGAGAGAGGCTCAGTGACTGTCCATAACTACTAGCCCATTATAGAGAGAGGCTCAGTGACTGTCCATAACTACTAGCCCATTATAGAGAGAGGCTCAGTGACTGTCCATAACTACTAGCCCATTATAGAGAGAGGCTCAGTGACTGTCCATAACTACTAGCCCATTATAGAGAGAGGCTCAGTGACTGTCCATAACTACTAGCCCATTATAGAGAGAGGCTCAGTGACTGTCCATAACTACTAGCCCATTATAGAGAGAGGCTAAGTGACTGTCCATAACTACTAGCCCATAGTAGAGAGAGGCTCAGTGACTGTCCATAACTACTAGCCCATTATAGAGAGAGGCTCAGTGACTGTCCATAACTACTAGCCCATTATAGAGAGAGGCTCAGTGACTGTCCATAACTACTAGCCCATAGTAGAGAGAGGCTCAGTGACTGTCCATAACTACTAGCCCATTATAGAGAGAGGCTCAGTGACTGTCCATAACTACTAGCCCATTATAGAGAGAGGCTCAGTGACTGTCCATAACTACTAGCCCATTATAGAGAGAGGCTTAGTGACTGTCTGATCAGAAGACAAGGTTTCCAGTTGGTCACGACACAGAGACTGTCTTTGTGTGAGAATTAAAAGGCTCCACTGGGTCATTTTATCTGGTAATGATCTGATTACTGGAGTGCGTTATTTCCAACAGAACAGAAGGGACCAGCTTTAGAAGGAGTCTGTTTGGGCCGATAGAGACAAGCCTCACATACACAGTATAGAGAAGACTTCAGAGTAGCAGATAAATCATAATAAGATAAAAGCATCCACCTCTGATTAACAGCATTACTGGTTAATAGCATTACTGTAGTTAGGGAGTAAAGGAGAACAGAGACTGTCTGTAGGGGGACTGTCTGTAAGGGGGGACTGTCTGTAAGGGGGACTGTCTGCAGGGGGGACTGTCCGTAGGGGGGACTGTCTGTAAGGGGGGACTGTCTGTAAGGGGACTGTCTGTAAGGGGACTGTCTGCAGGGGGGACTGTCTGCAGGGGGGACTGTCTGCAGGGGGGACTGTCTAAAAGGGGGACTGTCTGCAGGGGGGACTGTCTGCAGGGGGGACTGTCTGCAGGGGGGACTGTCTGCAGGGGGGACTGTCTGCAGGGGGGACTGTCTGTAGGGGGGACTGTCTGTAGGGGGGACTGTCTGCAGGGGGGACTGTCTGTAGGGGGGACTGTCTGTAGGGGTGACTGTCTGTAGGGGGGACTGTCTGTAGGGGGGACTGTCTGTAGGGGGGACTGTCTGTAGGGGGGACTGTCTGTAGGGGGACTGTTGGCCTGTGTGTCCTAAAGAGAGGTAAGGTTTACCCACAGTAGAGAGAAGAGGAGAGGAACACATAGCTAGATAGAAGCTAGATAGAAGCTAGATAGAAGCTAGATAGAAGCTAACCACATCAGACTGAAAATAGGCTAATTAACAGTACAACAAATATTCCAGCCAATTGTCTATCATTGTTTCTGTTCTGACTGATTACATAACATTACAGAACCACTTAATTTCACTCATGCACCCATTCTATATGTTGGGGTCAGGGGGTCAGAGGTGATAAAGGGCTGAAATGACTCATCTCTACATTATTGTTGAGCAAATGGAGGCTTTGGCATACAGCATGCCGTCAGGATTGTAGAGACAGCAGGATAGCAGAGAATAGAATATGTTCTGAAGGTCAGTAATGCATTGACACGTGTTCAAATCTGAAGCTACCGGTCACACAGAGAGTGGCAGGGAGGGTTGTGATCTAACTGATTTACAGTGACCCTGTGACAGCGCTGTAGTTGAGGTCATGTGCTGAATTAATTTGGTCCCTGACCCCTTCTGCTTCTACAGGGCATCTCTCCATGCTCGACCTCCCAGGGGCCACACAGACCCCAGGGCCCCCAGAGCCTAGCAACAGTGACACATCTCGAAGATAGCACTTCTCCAGACCCCAACCTTCATTAAGATGGACAGTTGGGCACTGAGGTCACACACACACACACTCTATAATGCAAGATAATAGCCTACAGGACACCAGGAGACTGAGTGCATTTAGAAAGCATCTGATTATGTTGCTAATAGAATCCACCAAGGAGATCTGGAACAGTATGTTCACCAAGGAGACCAAGTGGACTGGAACAGTATGTTCACCAAGGAGACCACGTGGACTGGAACAGTATGTTCACCAAGGAGACCACGTGGCCTGGAACAGTATATTCACCAAGGAGACCACGTGGACTGGAACAGTATATTCACCAAGGAGACCACGTGGACTGGAACAGTATGTTCACCAAGGAGACCAAGTGGACTGGAACAGTATGTTCACCAAGGAGACCACGTGGACTGGAACAGTATGTTCACCAAGGAGACCACGTGGACTGGAACAGTATGTTCACCAAGGAGACCAAGTGGACTGGAACAGTATGTTCACCAAGGAGACCACGTGGCCTGGAACAGTATGTTCACCAAGGAGACCACGTGGCCTGGAACAGTATATTCACCAAGGAGACCACGTGGACTGGAACAGTATATTCACCAAGGAGACCACGTGGACTGGAACAGTATATTCACCAAGGAGACCACGTGGACTGGAACAGTATGTTCACCAAGGAGACCACGTGGACTGGAACAGTATGTTCACCAAGGAGACCACGTGGACTGGAACAGTATGTTCACCAAGGAGACCACGTGGACTGGAACAGTATGTTCACCAAGGAGACCAAGTGGACTGGAACAGTATGTTCACCAAGGAGACCACGTGGACTGGAACAGTATGTTCACCAAGGAGACCACGTGGACTGGAACAGTATGTTCACCAAGGAGACCAAGTGGACTGGAACAGTATGTTCACCAAGGAGACCACGTGGACTGGAACAGTATGTTCACCAAGGAGACCACGTGGACTGGAACAGTATGTTCACCAAGGAGACCAAGTGGACTGGAACAGTATGTTCACCAAGGAGACCACGTGGACTGGAACAGTATATTCACCAAGGAGACCACGTGGACTGGAACAGTATGTTCACCAAGGAGACCACGTGGACTGGAACAGTATGTTCACCAAGGAGACCACGTGGACTGGAACAGTATGTTCACCAAGGAGACCACGTGGACTGGAACAGTATGTTCACCAAGGAGACCAAGTGGACTGGAACAGTATGTTCACCAAGGAGACCACGTGGACTGGAACAGTATGTTCACCAAGGAGACCACGTGGACTGGAACAGTATGTTCACCAAGGAGACCAAGTGGACTGGAACAGTATGTTCACCAAGGAGACCACGTGGACTGGAACAGTATGTTCACCAAGGAGACCACGTGGACTGGAACAGTATGTTCACCAAGGAGACCAAGTGGACTGGAACAGTATGTTCACCAAGGAGACCACGTGGACTGGAACAGTATGTTCACCAAGGAGACCACGTGGACTGGAACAGTATGTTCACCAAGGAGACCAAGTGGACTGGAACAGTATGTTCCAATATGAATCAATATGCTTCAAACCGAGAACTGTGTTAAAATATAAACAGTAGGCTATATGCCTATTTCAATCATATTTAAAACATTTAATGTTCAATCAATTGAGTTCTATTTTGCTACTTATATGCTACTGTCTGTAATTTCTCTCAATATATTTTATGACATGTAGCCTAACGTGCACAATGAAGTGCCAAAACTGTGATTTTATGCATTTAAACATTAAATCAAATTGTATTTGTCACGTGCGCCGGATACAAGTGTAGACCTTACAGTGAAATGCTTACTAACAAGCCCTTAACCAACAATACAGTTTTAAGTAAAATAAGTGTATACAGGAAGTACCGGTACAGAGTCAATGTGAGGAGGCTCTATACAGGAAGTACCGGTACAGAGTCAATGTGAGGAGGGTCTATACAGGAAGTACCGGTACAGAGTCAATGTGAGGAGGGTCTATACAGGAAGTACCGGTACAGAGTCAATGTGAGGAGGCTCTATACAGGAAGTACCGGTACAGAGTCAATGTGAGGAGGGTCTATACAGGAAGTACCGGTACAGAGTCAATGTGAGGAGGCTCTATACAGGAAGTACCGGTACAGAGTCAATGTGAGGAGGGTCTATACAGGAAGTACCGGTACACAATAAGCCGCCTCAGTATTTGCAGCTGTAGGTGGTGATGTCTCTCTAGGAGCTGCTCTGTCATCAGTATTGTGAAATAACTATAATGTTAAGGTAAGATTTGAATGGAGAAAGCTGATCTGAGAGCAACATTGCCTTTCTTTCCATCATATCAGTATCGACACATGCTCCAACACGAACTTGGCGACTGTTCTCTGGGCGTGTTGTTTTTTAGGAAATGCATGTTACATCTTTGGCCGTTGTAGGAAAGATGCATTGTTGAAACACTCGTAAGCCTAAGTTCCAGCACCATCGGGAAAAGGGCCCTGCAGTGGTATGTACTGAGTTACATTAAGCAGCTTCTCCTTAAGCAACCAACCAACAAACAAACTAACTAATATCCAGCAATACAGTTTCATTTACTGTATTTACTTCTGTTAAGAGGCAGGCTGACTGAAAAAATGATACCATGAACTACAAGTTGTAGTCTATTTGGTCCCTCAATCGGTATAAAATCAGCTCTGTTTATGTACTATAATATATGGCATTTAGCAAATGCTTTTATCCAAAGCAACTTACAGTAGAGTGAGTGCATTTTAGTAAGTGACTCCAACAGGAATCAAACTCACAAATGTAAGTGTTACTAACTCCATGCAACACAGGTAGGTATGTATTATAAATAAAGTACAGTACTTACTGTCAGCCTGAGAGGAGAGCACCAGGCAGCTGAGTAGCAGCAGGAGGGGAACT
Source organism: Thymallus thymallus (assembly GCA_023634145.1). NCBI lineage: Eukaryota > Metazoa > Chordata > Actinopteri > Salmoniformes > Salmonidae > Thymallus > Thymallus thymallus. The sequence continues at coordinate 5,244,284 of CM042382.1, forward strand.
GCAAGGTGAATGTTAGGCACCATGATGGTCCAGGTTGGCACAGCGACTACTCCTCGCTCCCCTCAACGATGACAGACACCTCACACCTCACACGATCAAACAGAGACACCTGGGAGGAGAGAGAGAAGACAGGACGTTAGTGTTTTCAATCAGTAACAACAATATACAAAATATATCACAAGATCCCTCAGCCTCAACATGCTCAGCATTAGCAATAGTTTAGTAGATGTTATAGATGTGGTATAACTATCAACAAAGACTCTAAGACACTAAACCCTCACTGATGGGCGATAGCTACTCTTCTAACCCCTCCTTGACGGGTGATAGCTATCCCCCTAAACCCTCCTTGGCGGGTGATAGCTTTCCCCCTAACCCCTCCTTGACGGGTGATAGCTACCCCCCTAACCCATCCTTGACGGGTGATAGCTACCCCCACTTGGCGGGTGATAGCTACCCCCCTAACCCCTCCTCGAAGTCCCTGAAGGGAGGGTAAATAAACACCCCATGAGGACCTCAGAAGGGGGGCTGAGGATCTCCCAGACACGGTGACTCCCTGAGGACAGGCTAGTACACAGTGACTCCCTGAGGAAACAGACAGGGAAACAGACAGTTCAGGGTACAGAACCAAAAACCGGAAGATAACAACATCATCAAGGAACAGAATCAGAAACGGGAACGAAAGTGATCTATACTGCTCCGGAATAGAACCGTTATTTTAAAAGCATGGGAACAGGTTAATAACGTTATTTTACATTCCGGACATTGTTTTCCAGTCCCACAAAAAAACGCAACAAAGTATCTTTGCAAAGCCCTTACTCTGTTACTCAGAAACTTATTCCAGTATCTGCCTGCCAGCTGGAAATCTTTGCCAGTGTGCATGTGTGTGTAGGCTACCTGCCCCTCCCCTCTGAAGCATTGGCTACTGTAGCCTACTGACGTTAAGCGTGATTCAGATATTTAAATTCTGGTGCCCCTCTGCACCCGCAAGCTTGTTAGCGATGGTCCAACGTTAAGCCAACTCTCGAAAGTTCAAAGATATTCAAAGTTACTCCATAGACACTGCTCCACCATAGGTATAATTCTGTGGGCCTGATTCAGATAATGCATGCCATAACAAGATGCCCAGCACTTCAAGCCAAGTATCCCCTCTTCTCTGCAACTTTTCACTCATAACTTGTGGCCTACACTTGTCTGTCCAATGCATGTAAACAACTATAGCTTGCCCACTCCATAGCAAGCTGCTCTAACCACACTGCTCTAACCACACTGCTCTAACCACACTGCTTGGTGAAGTCATTTCATGTCGAGGCACAGAAAGGAAATATGTAAATCCTTACTTTTATTTTGCTGGTCAGAACAGTGGAACGGAACTAAAAAAAGAATGGTTCTGTTCAGAACGAAACGATTGGAAAATAATTTTCGTCCCAACCATGCTTTTCTCATAGATATGGTGCCAAGAAACTAAAAACGGTTCTTTCTACCGTCCTCCGCTGCCTCCTACGAATACAAAATGTCTCTATGCTTGGTGGGTGTCCAGTCAGCGTCAGTAGAATATAAGCAAAGTAAGGACTGTCCGTTAGAGAAACAACAGCTCCAGTATCTAGTGGGAAAAGCCTGGCTAAACCTCTCTAAAGCCTGCAAAGGTGTTGACTAGCTCATTACTCACAGGGCTGTTTCAATGCCTATGGAAACGCTGATACACATACAGACCGCATTCCCCCCACTTGTCTGTCCAATGCATGTAAACAACTATAGCTTGCCCAAGGGAGATTTTAACAAGGCAAAAATTCAAGAACAAAAAATCTCTCTTCTCCGTGCTGTGTATTGAGAAAGTGAAGGAATGCCTTGGTGTGCTGTGTATTGTGAGTCACCATGTTGTCATGCGCCGCCGGATGTCTCACCTAGCTAGGCCTCTCTCTCTCATCATACATCCATTGTCATTTTACACTACCTCCTCAAGAAAACACCCCCAAGTTCAGTTAACGACTAAGAAAGTGAATCTAATTCTCCACGTTCTTTGGGCTGGTATTTGTTGGTGTGAGGATTGTGTTGGTGTGCGTCTGTAGGTAGAGAGAGAGAGGGCGAGAGAGAGAGAGAGAGAGAGAGAGAGAGCGAGAGAGGACAGAAATAGAGGACAGAAAGAGAGGACAGAAAGAGAGGACAGAAAGAGAGGACAGAAAGAGAGGACAGAAAGAGAGAGAGAGAGAGAGAGGACAGAAAGAGAGGACAGAAAGAGAGGACAGAAAGAGAGGACAGAAAGAGAGGACAGAAAGAGAGAGAGAGAGAGAGCGCGACTGATAAACTTGGCATGTCTCTGTGTGCGCTCCAAACCCTTGGCAGTGAGGGGGTATATTTCACAGCAGATGAGTGTGTGTGTGTGCGTGCGTGCGTGCGTGTGTGTGTGTAGGGATATCTTTCACAGCAGGTGCGTGTGTGTGTGTGTGTGTGTGTGTGTGTGTGTGGGGATATCTTTCACAGCAGATGAGTGTGTGTGTGTGTGTGTGTGTGTGTGTAGGGATATCTTTCACAGCAGATGAGTGTGCGTGTGCGTGTGTAGGGATATCTTTCACAGCAGATGAGTGTGCGTGTGCGTGCGTGCGTGCGTGCGTGCGTGCGTAGGGATATCTTTCACAGCAGATGCCAGAGAGAGACAGATGCTTTTCATCTTCAATCAGACACATTCCTGGAGCCATGATGTTTACTCTGCATTTATTTATTATTTTGTTTGTCCCCTGCGTGTTGCCCCCCCCCCGGCCGCACGCACGCACATTGGGGAGGTGTGTGTGTGTGTGTGTGTGTGTGTGTGTGTGTGTGTGTGTGTGTGTGTGTGTGTTTCAGAGCCTGCATGTCAATGTGTCCCACTAACACACAGCAGGGTATGAGAGGAGTGTCTGTAGTGAGACAGCAGGGTATGAGAGGAGTGTCTGTAGTGAGACAGCAGGGTTAGCAGGTGGAGCGGAGCACAGGGTCAGCAGTGTTTACTAACCTGTGGGATAAGCCAGGTAGCCTTGAAGAATTGTTAGATAGCTACCCACAAAGAATTGACATCTACCTTGGATAACATTGGTTTTAGGTCATTTTTCCCTGTTATACTATCTGGTTAGCTACATTACTACAATTCACATAAAGCTAGCCCAACTTGCTGGCTACCTAGCTAATAAATGTACTGAGTCAGAGCTAACTTAGTTAGCTATACAGCCAGTGATTGTGTAGACCTAAGTCAGCATGTTATTTGTGCAACAGCATCTTGTAAATCAAAGAGGAATAAGCATGAACATGTTAGCTACAGGAAGTAGACCAGGGGGAGCCATTTGGGGATATTTATCACAATTCTTACATTCCCTCTCACCTGGAATAGTAATAATTTGGGAATCATTTTAACTCAGAAATACAGAAATTGTGATCAGTTTCAGCAAGCATTTCAACAATCCATATCACCAGGACTGTGTGTACACATGAAGTTGCTAAGAGAAAACATTCAATGTAGCCAAAGATTATAGGGTCCCCTAGGAAACACTTAACAACACTTTGGTTCCTACCCTGTCACAATAACTTATCATTCATTGTCATGTCAAACAACACTGTATTCAAAGTGCCCACTATTATATTCAATATATTCTAACTGTAGAATTAGAATAGTCATTCTATTTACATGATAACAACAGTTCACCCAAGAAGTCACATCACAATTGCAACATGTGGTTAAAAATAAGGCCTAGATTGTTTGCCAATATGGTGCAGCCCTACGTGACAGTGTGGATATGACCTCAAATGAGTGCAGGAAATGCCTACATTTATTTTGTGTTGAAGTTGAATTGAACAGTATAAAACAATCATAATCCATTGAAATCACTTAGAAGTTATGTGTTGTCACCCTAGGGTTACACACTACTCATACAACACATTTCAGAACTTATATTATTCAAAAACATAGAATACCGTCAAACTGTCCATTTTTTTTACAATACCGTGATATGGTTGCCAGGAGAACACTACCTGCCCTAATGCATAGTGCCAACTGTAAAGTTTGGTGGAGGAAGTATAATGGTCTGGGGCTGTTTTTCATGTTTCAGGCTAAGCCCCTTAGTTCCAGTGAAGGGAGATATTAACTACAGCATACAATGATATTCTAGACGATTCTGTGCTTCCATCTTTGTGGCAACAGTTTGGGGAAGGCCCTTTCCTGTTTCAGCATGACAATGCCCCCGTGCAAAGTGAGGTACATACAGAAAGGGTTTGTTGAGATCAGTGTGGAAGAACTTGACTGGCCTGCACAGAGCCCTGACCTCAACCCCATCGAACACCTTTGGGATGAATTGGAACGCCGAATGCTAGCCAGGTCTAACCGCCCAACATCAGTGCGCGACCTCACTAATGCTCTTGTGTCTGAATGGAAGCAAGTCCCTGCAGCAATGTTCCAACATCTAGTGGAAAGCCTTCCCAGAAGAGTGGAGGCTGTTATAGCAGCAAATGGGGGACCAACTCCATATTAACGCCCATGATTCTGCAATGAGATGTTTGACGTGTAGGTGTCCACATACTTTTGGTTATAGTGTATTTCTTGTGTGTTTTTGTAGTAATACATTCTTATTGATTATTAAAATGTTGGGTTGTGAGTTTGCTAGAAAGGCTTTTCACTGTACTTGTACACGTGACATTAAAACTTGAAACCAGGGGAGGATTGGAGTGCCTTCATAAAGCCGATGGTCACATTGGCCAGGCAGTCCCAATGGGCTCAGGACAGTATGTTAGAGTCAGAGATGCTGCAGAATAGGTATGTATTAATAGTTTCCCATCTCTCTGCACAGATGGACAGATCTGCCCCAGCCAGGGAGCGATATCCTGGTAGAGACAGACACACTAGTGAATAAAAACAGCGCAATTACCTTGCCTCCCTCCCTCCCTCCCACACCCTCTCCCTCTCTCTAATAGCTCATCCTGGGAAAGAGATGAAGGTGAAAGAAAAAGAGAGAGCTGGGGAGAGAGAGCGCAGAGATGTGTGTGTGTGTGGATTCTGGTTAGTCCTTCTCTGGACCCTGGTTAGTCCTCCACGTCCTCAAGCAGCTCCAGCAACAAAACAGTGTTCTTTTTACCTCAGCATACAGAGAATGTGTCCCAAATGGCACCCTTTTCTATAGTGCACTACTTTTGAACAGGGCCCATAGGGAACTATATAGGGAATAGGGTGCCATTTGGGATGCACTGAGAAAGACAGAAGCCGGAAAACAAGGCCACCATGCTGGGCTGATCTCCATGTAATCAAATGAAGGACTAGCTGAAGGTAACCAAATTACTTCCCCCAACAGCTTCACAATCCCAGGCTGCATCCTAAATCACACCCTATTCCCTATACTGCATTCGTTTTGACCAGGGCCTATAGGGCTCCTGTCAAAGTAGTACACTATATAGGGTATAGGGTGCCATTTAGGACACACCCTTAGTTGTTTCCAGTCTCCACACCAAGCCTGATGGTGCATGTAGTTTTCCAGGGGGAGAGTGGAGAGAGACAAGGCAGAGCATTGACATTCAGCCAACAAAGACTAATGTCCTGTGACCTGGTTGGCTGGTTGGCTGGTTTTACTGGGCCTTTGTTTACAGGGCGATCCTGTCTGGTTAATTGTTAAGGCTTTAGTGCTGGGGGCAGGAGACTGAGCGCTCAGTAGAGGAAACGTATAAGAGCAAAGAGCATTTCCTTCAGATAGCCAGTGTCCTATCTAGCCTGTCTATCCTTCAGATAGCCAGTGTCCTATCTATCCTTCAGATAGCCAGTGTCCTATCTAGCCTGTCTATCCTTGAGATAGGAGTGTCCTATCTAGCCTGTCTATCCTTCAGATAGCAAGTGTCCTATCTAGCCTCTCTATCCTTCAGATAACCAATGTACTATCTAGCCTGTATATCCTTCAGATAGCCAGTGTCCTATCTATCCTTCAGATAGCCAGTGTCCTATCTAGCCTGTCTATCCTTCAGATAGCCAGTGTCCTATCTAGTCTGTCTATCCTTCACATAACCAGTGGCCTGTCTAGCCTGTCTATCCTTCAGATAACCAATGTACTATCTAGCCTGTCTATCCTTCAGATAACCAATGTACTATCTAGCCTGTCTATCCTTCAAAAAGCAAGTGTCCTATCTAGCCTGTCTATCCTTCAGATAGCCAGTGTCCTATCTAGCCTCTCTATCCTTCAGATAACCAACGTCCTATCTAGCCTCTCTATCCTTCAGATAACCAACGTCCTATCTAGCATCTCTATCCTTCAGATAACCAACGTCCTATCTAGCCTGTCTATCCTTCAGATAACCAACGTCCTATCTAGCCTGTCTATCCTTCAGATAGCCAGTGTCCCATCTAGCCTGTCTATCCTTCAGATAGCCAGTGTCCTATCTAGCCTGTCTATCCTTCAGATAGCCAGTGTCCTATCTAGCCTGTCTATCCTTCAGATAGCCAGTGTCCTATCTAGCCTGTCTATCCTTCAGATAGCCAGTGTCCTATCTAGCCTGTCTATCCTTCAGATAGCCAGTGTCCTATCTAGCCTGTCTATCCTTCAGATAGCCAGTGTCCTATCTAGCCTGTCTATCCTTCAGATAGCCAGTGTCCTATCTAGCCTGTCTAGCCTTCAGATAGCCAGTGTCCTATCTAGCCTGTCTAGCCTTCAGATAGCCAGTGTCCTATCTAGCCTGTCTAGCCTTCAGATAGCAAGTGTCCTATCTAGCCTGTCTATCCTTCAGATAGCCTAGTCAATATCTAGCCTAAGAAGTGACAGACTCTGATTAGGGTCTAAGAAATGAAAAGTGCAAGACGTGACTAATGACCAAGGTTCAAAGTAATACACTATACTTCTATGAGGATAGGTGTTAGATAACACATGGATGACTCATTAGTCAGATATGTGATGAGGCCTTCACATAAGGCCTGAACGTGGTGATGTCAGCACGATGTCAGCACACAAACGTCATTAATGGTACTTTTCGTATTTTTATATTTTATTAGGATCCCATTAGATGTTTTTAGTATTTTATTAGGATCCCAATAGCTGTTTTTAGTATTTTATTAGGATCCCAATAGCTGTTTTTAGTATTTTATTAGGATCCCAATAGCTGTTTTTAGTATTTTATTAGGATCCATTAGCTGTTTTTAGTATTTTATTAGGATTTCATTAGATGTTTTTAGTATTATATTAGGATCCCCATTAGCTGTTTTTGGTATTTTATTAGGATCCCATTAGCTGTTTTTAGTATTTTATTAGGATTTCATTAGATGTTTTTAGTATTTTATTAGGATCCCATTAAAAAGCAGCAGCTACTCTTCCTGGGGTTCACACAGAACATGAAACATGACATACTACAGAACATGAATAGAACAGCTCAAGGACAGAACTAGATACATTTTAAAATGGCACACGCAGCCTACATATCAATACAAGATGGGTGCAGTGGAATGTGTTGTTTTACAGGGTCAGCCATAGTAATACAGCAACTCTGGAGCAAATTAGGGTTAAGTGCCTTGCTCAAGGGCACATCGACAGACTTTCACCTTGTCGGTGCGGGTATTCGAACCAGCGACCTTTCAGCCATATAAATACAATCTCCTCCTCAGAGAGGCCTCTACCACAGAACAATCTCCTCCTCAGAGAGGCCTCTACCACAGAACAATCTCCTCCTCAGAGAGGCCTCTACCACAGAACAATCTCCTCCTCAGAGAGGCCTCTACCACAGAACAATCTCCTCCTCAGAGAGGCCTCTACCACAGAACAATCTCCTCCTCAGAGAGGCCTCTACCACAGAACAATCTCCTCCTCAGAATGTTGCCTTACAAAGCATCTACATCTATACACTGCCATAATATGATATAGGTAGCGTTTTCTATGGGCCCTTATCAAACGCAGTGCACTACATAGGGAATAGGGTGCCATTTGGGACACAGCCATAGTGTTGCATAGCCTAGTCTACATAAATACATCCACTTACAAGTGATATAGTACCGATAGGTATTTAGTCCGGTTGACTGAACATTTAACAAAACCCAAGGACCGTTATAAATCACTTGTAGAGTTGGCAACCACCTCCTGGGGAACTACCCATTCTATCCCTCCCTCCCCTCCCTCCCTCCAGTCCTCCCCAGCTCCCCCCCCCCCCTGCCCCCCACCCGTCCCTCCCCATGCCTTTCAGCTGCAAATCAATCTGCCAGCCAACCAGAGAGCCGGACTATGTCCCAAATCCCATATGGAAAAGATATAGAATTTAACAAGATTCCTGTAGGTTCTACCTGGAACTAGTCAGTCACACATATGGCATCAAATACACAGAGGATTCATACAAGATTCATACAAGGTTCATACAAGGTTCATACAAGGTTCATACAAGGTTATTCTTGTAATATCTGACTAGGGATGTGAAAAATGGAAAAAACTAAACGTTTAAACTACCATTTCCTATCGCTTTTATTATTAGAAAAGTTTGTATTGTTACATTTAGACATAACAGAAATGTTTAATGTATTATATAAAAGACATACACATTTCATAGTCACAGTAATAACAAGTGCAGACAGGTATATTTATTATTTTGTCCCATATGGAAAAGATGGAGGATTCTTATGTTCTACCTGGAACTTGGCAGCATATACACATGCAAATTGAAGATTGTTGTAATATCTGACTTACATAACCTTCAGACATAAATGTTGCATGTATTGTAAAAAACACATGCAAGAGACATGTAAGCTAAGTCTTCTAAGGAGGAGATGAAGAAAGAGAGAGACAGAGACAGAGAGACAGAGAGACAGAACACAGACACAGAGACAGAGAGACAGAGAGAGAGAGACACGAGACAGAGACGGAGAGAGAGAGACAGAGAGAGAGAGACAGAGAGAGAGAGACAGAGAGAGAGAGAGACAGAGAGAGAGAGACAGAGACAGTAAGAGACAGAGACAGAGACAGAGACAGAGAGAGAGAGAGAGAGAGAGAGAGAGAGAGAGAGAGAGAGAGAGAGAGAGAGAGAGAGAGAGAGAGAGAGAGAGAGAGACAGAGACAGAATGGGAGATGATACAGCCAGCCTAGGAGACAGACCAGAGTGCCCCACTTCAATTAGAATTTATTGTAAAGTGATTATTGACGTTGTCGACTTGCAGAGCACGGAATAAAAGGCTGACAGGGCTAGCGTAGCGACAAAGCGCTAGCAGAACAGACCTGGCAATAAATCACCCCCACAGATGGGGATGTCAAACAGGCATTGGTCATAAAACGACAATGTGATATATACATCTCAGCAAGTATGATTAAGTGTGTTTGAAACCCTGCCTGGTTTAGCAGTCTCAGCAGAAGGAAACCTAAAGGCCAAGTAGGGTTACAGCAAATACAGCACTTCTTACTGTGTATCAGTGTATTCTTCTTACTGTGCTGTGTATCAGTGTATCCGTGTTTTGGTACTTGTCATGTCTTGTGTTTTGTGGACCTCAGGAGCAGTAGCATGGAGATTTAATAAACACACACAGACAAGGCAGGAAAAGGATCTAATTCATTCTGATTTGAAAGTAGGCTATAGTCCATCATAAAATATAACATCTACACATTATAGTCAGGCAGGTGGCACCATAAAGTAACTGGGTACAACATAGGGTCTGTGAGCAAACACACGCAGGCACACAGACACACAGAAACACGCAGACACGCACACGCACACTAGGGTTGCAAAGGGGCGGAAACTTCCCGCTATATGTTCCATGGGAAGTTAAGGGAATTTGGGGAATTTTGCTTAAATTCGTCAAAAAAGTTAGCTTATAACAGTGAACCTTTTTTGTGGGATACAATTAAGGCAATTCTAGGTATTGTGGCATATTTTGGTTAAACTATCCCCAATTCAATGGAATTGCAACCCTCTCCATGCACAGTGCATTCTTCCATCACATGTACAGCTGATTCTCAAGATCTTGCACACTAATGAGATGCTATTGAGCCCACACTACTACACTGTCTGAGCCAAGGACTTCATACTTTCTGGTAAATTTTGATTACAATACTGGGTGGGGTGAATATATTTTATATGACATACATGATTTTTTGTTAACTACTAAATAGTAGCCTACAGCAAAGTGTGTTTAAATCATGTGTAACTTGATTAACAATAATAATTTCTACTAGTTAGTTTATACTACCATGTGGGTTTTAGCTTGCTTGAGCCTGCTAACTGAGGAGTGTTAATTCACCTGTTTCCATACGTTTCATTTAACCTAACTGCTTTAAAGGAAAATGCCACGGGCACTATCTGATTTGTGGAGACATCTCACTGCAGCTAATGCAAAAGGAAAAGTTGCATACATTTGCAAAAACTGTGCCAAATCGTATGTGAAGAATGCAACAAAGATGCAGAATCATCTGGCCAAGTGCATCAAGTTCCCTCAGAGCTCACAACAAGCAACCTCTGACAAAAGTCCTTCTACTTCTTTTCAAGGTGAACATTATGAATCAGACACCTTATCGATAGCAACAGCTCATGGTCCTCCTGGAATCAGAAGTTTTTTTGACTCAATGGAGGAACGTAGTCTGAGAAATGCTGATGAATGTCTTGCTCGAGCTGTGTATGCAACTGGTTCACCTCTGATGCTCACAGGCAATGTGTATTGGAGGAGATTTCTGAATGTTCTTCGCCCAGCATACACACCTCCAACCAGACATGCTTTATCTACTCATTTGCTAGATGCAGAGTTCAACAGAGTTCAAGTGAAGGTCAAGCAAATCATAGAGAAAGCAGACTGTTTTGCAATCATCTCTGATGGGTGGTGGAATGTTCGTGGGCAAGGAATAATTAACTACATCATCTCCACCCCTCAGCCAGTATTCTACAAGAGCACATATACAAGGGACAACAGATACACCAGTCTCTACATTGCAGATGAGCTGAAGGCAGTCATCAATGACCTTGGACCACAGAAGGTATTTGTACTGGTGACAGACAATGCTGCGAACATGAAGGCTGCTTGGTCTAAAGTGGAGGAGTCCTACCTTCACATCACACCCATTGGCTGTGCTGCTCATGCACTGAATCTGCTCCTCAAGGACATCATGGCACCTAAAACAATGGATACACTCTACAAGAGAGCCAAGGAAATGGTTAGGTATGTGAAGGTTCATCAAGTTATAGCAGCAAGCTACCTCACCAAGCAAAGTGAGAAGAATAAGAGCAACATATTGAAGCTGCCCAGCAACACCCATTGGGGTGGTGTTGTCATCATGTTTGACAGTCTCCTGGAGGGGAAGGAGTCTCTCCAAGAAATGGACAAATCACAGTCTGCCGATATGAACAGCCCAATCAAGAGGATCCTCCTGGATGATGCATTTTGGGAGAGAGTGGTAAGCAGCCTGAAACTCCTGAAACCTATAGCAGTAGCCATTGCACGGATTGAGGGAGACAATGCCATCCTGTCTGTTCAGACTCTGCTTGCAGATGTAAGAGAAGAAACTATACTGCCCTGCCCACTCCAAGCAGAGGAAACTACAGTTCTGAAATACATCAAAAAGCGTGAAGACTTCTGCCTGAAGCCCATACACGCCGCAGTGTACATGTTGGACCTCAAGTATGCTGGCAAGAGCATCCTGTCTGGTGCAGAAATCAACAAGGCCTATGGTGTCATCACTACCGTGTCTCACCACCCTGGCCTGGATGATTGATAGATTGATAGATTGATTGATAGATAGATAGATAGACACTTTATTGATCCCTGGGGGGGGGAATTTCTTTGTCAAGCAGCTACAACAAACCACAACGAAAGTACACAAAAGACAGATACACGGTACATGATACATAGAGTGGCAGTATGAAAAAGTATAGAAATACAAGATATCTGGAGTGCAAAAAAAGCTATAAAAAGACATTGCATACAGTCGTATGAAAAAGTTTGGGCACCCCTCTGAGGCTGCATAATAATTTACTCTGTCTTCACAGAAAATGATCACAGTGGCATGCCATTCATTTTCTAATAAAAGCTGAGTACTGGGGTATTGTCCAGACAAAGATTTTTAGTGTAGCAATATTAAGTTGTATGAAATTAAATCAGATGTGAAAAATAGGCTATGCAAAAATTTGGGCACCCTTGTCATTCTGTTGATTTGAATACCTGTAGCTACTTAGCACTGATTAATTGGAACACACAACTGGTTTGGTGAGCTCATTAAGCCTTGAACTTCATAGACAAGTGCATCCAATCATGAGAAAATGTATTTAAGGTGGCCAATTGCAAGTTGTTCTCTTTGACTCTCCTCTGAAGAGTGGCAACATGGGGGCCTCAAAACAACTCTCAAATGACCTGAAAACAAAGATTGTTCAACATTATGGTTCAGGGGAAGGCTACAAAAAGCTATCGCAGAGATGTAAGCTGTCAGTGTCCACTGTGAGGAGCATAGTGAGGAAATGGAAGACCACAGGCACAGTTCTTGTTAAGGCCAGAAGTGGCAGGCCAAGTAAAATATCGGAGAGGCAAAGGCGAAGGATGGTGAGAACGGTCAAAAACAGCCCACAGACCATCTCCAAAGACCTACAACATCATCTTGCTGCAGATGGTGTCACTGTGCATCGTTCAACAATTCAGCGCACTTTGTACAAGGAGAAGCTGTACAGGAGAGTGATGCGGAAGAAGCCTTTTCTGCACACACGCCACAAACAGAGTCGCTTGAGGTATGCAAACACACATTTGGACAAGCCAGCTTCATTTTGGAATAAGGTGCTGTGGACTGGTGAAACAAAGATTGAGTTATATGGTCATAACAAGGGGCGTTATGCATGGAATATCAGCAGATTCTTGGAAATAATGTTGAAGAATCAGTCACAAAGTTGAAGTTACGCCGGGGCTGGATATTTCAACAAGACAACGACCCAAAACACTGCTCAAAATCTACCCAGGCATTTATGCAGAGGAACAAGTACAATGTTCTGGAATGGCCATCCCAGTCCCCAGACCTGAATATCATTGAGAATCTGTGGGATGATTTGAAGCGGGCTGTCCATGCTCAGCAACCATCAAACCTAACTGAACTGGAGATGTTTTGTAAGGAGGAATGGTCCAAAATACCTTCATCCAGAATCCAGACACTCATTAGAGGCTATAGGAAGCGTCTAGAGGCTGTTATTTTAGCAAAAGGAGGCTCTACTAAATATTGATGTGATTTTTCTGTTGGGGTGCCCAAATTTATGCACCTGTCTAATTTCGTTTTTATGCATATTGCACATTTTCTGTTAATCCAATAAACCTAATTTCACTACTGAAATATTACTCTGTCCATCAGTTATTTGATAGATCAAAATGGAATTGCTGATCCAAACACCCAATTATTTATAAATGGAAATCATGGAAATTGTCAGGGGTGCCCAAACTTTTTCATACCACTGTAGTATGGGTGGTTGGCTGAATATGTACACTATACATTGGTGGATGTTGGATGGTTAACTATACTATACAGGTCGATGGCAGAGAAATACTTCAGTAGCTAAAAATGCATATGATATGAGCGAGGGTAATAATAGTTTACTTAATAGACAGACTGGCTAAATGAACAGGTAAGTGAATATTTTGCATGGTTAAATTAACTGTACAGGTAAATATACAGTTATATTTACAGATAAGTGAATACTTGCATGCTTAAATAAACTGTACAGGTAAATGACAGGAAGAGATACTTAAATAGCTAAATGTGTGTATGATATCATTTGGGGTAATAATAGTAATTCCCTTAAAATACAGTCCTTAGTGTGCAGTGTTTAATTACAGACAACTGCACGTATTGCACATTCGATATACTAAAAGCAATGAGAAAAGGTGCAACTGACAGGATACTAATACGTTTCTTGGCAGTCTGGGGAAGTACACTTCCAAACAAGGGCTTTGGGATGGAGATGCAATATGGCAGTTGTGCCTACATATCTCATCAGCCACCTGGTGGAAGGGACTTTGTGGATCTGAGGCTCTTTCCCGTTGCCTCCATCATCCTCCAAATCCCACCAACATCAGCCGCCTTGTTTGGGAACACACACACCAAAGCGCGCAACAGGCTGACCAATCAAGGGTTCAAAAATTGGTGGTCATCCGGGCAAATTTGAGGCTTTATGAGCCTGACAACGAGTCATCTTCAACAAGGTTGGAAAGTGACAGTGAAGATGAGGCCTCAGAGTCTGATGTTCAAGAGGTGGAATTATTATTATTTTTTTATTGGAAGGATTTATTCATTATGTCTACCTAAAGGTAAATATATCCAATGCAAAAAACATCTACATTTAAATGGTATCAATATTAAATTCCCATGGAAAGTTTCCACCTCTGAATATTCCCCAAAATGTGCAACCCGAATGCAAGCGCACGCACGCACACACAGCTTCAGGCTTGTTTCTTGGAGACCACTTGAGTCTTGGACAAACACACTGATAGTGATGTCAACAGGAGGCCTGGCTGGCCAATGAGGTGTCTCCTACAGAAGAAGACCAGCCAATGAGGTGTCTCCATCAGAGGGCCAACCAATTAGAGGTCCCCTGATCAACGGTATAGAGTCCTGGTATAGAGTCTCCACTCACAGAGGCTCCAACGGCACCGATGAGTCTGAGAGACTGGAAAGACAGAGAACACCTTGGGCTATAACGGCCTGCTACAGACGCACAACCTACTGTTACAGGCCGGGCCTCACAGCGCCACCCGTGTATCTGAGACTCCTAGATTAAATCATTTCATTTTATTCAAATACTTTCACTGGTTACATTAATATTATTCATATATCTGTACAGGCTGACTGGTCAATAGTTTCCAATTGTAGCAGTAGGGAAGGTTGAATTGAAGCAGACTTAATGTTCCTTCAGTTGGTGTCAGCAATTAGCCAGTCTGAAACTGCAATATGATTGACATAACTGTAGAGTAAGGCCAATTTTATATTCAGACTATTGTGGCAGTGAGAAAGGACACCTCCTGATCTGCCTCTCTTGGCCAAAGTCCGGAATAACCAACCCCATGGTGTTGACATAGAGAGGAGAGGGGGAGGGTTAGGCTAACAGAGGGAGGGAGGGAGGGAGGGGAAAAATACCTCAGATATGTTAGCTCCAGCACGTCCAGAAACACTGGGATAACACTGATAGTGACTGAAATAACAGGAAATAAGAGGAGGACCCAAGGTTATCAGAAGAGGCCAGAGATATTCAGAGGAAGAAGAATTCAAGCATGACTAGCATCTCAAACAGTCTAACTACATAAAGAGTAATTCTCTGGTAAATATCTGATGATGTGTATCTGAAAAAGGAAGAATTTGATAATTCAATGAATCAAACAAACAGTTGTCGTTCAAAGTAGAACAAATCCTTTTACTTCGCTAGACAGTAGGGCAATAATGCAGATACTGTACTTGCTTAATTACAAGCCATTAACCAACAATGCAGTTAAGAAAAAAAAGAGTTAAGAAAATATTTACTGAATAAACTAAAGTACCGGTACCGAGTCAACATGCGGGGATACCTGTTAGTAACGAGGCTATATACAGGGGGTACCGGTACCGAGTCAACGTGCAGGGATACCTGTTAGTCAAGGTAATTGAGGTAATATGTATAGTATAAATTGGAAGTTTACATGCACTTAGGTTGAAGTCATTAAAACAAATTTTTCAACCACTCCACAGATTTCATGTTAACAAACTATAGTTTTGGCAAGTCGGTTAGGACATCTACTTTGTGCATGACACAAGTAATTCATCCAACAATTGTTTACAGACAGATTATTTAACTTATAATTCACTATATCACAATACCAGTGGGTCAGAAGTTTCCATACACTAAGTTGACTGTGTCTTTAAACAGCTTGGAAAATTCCAGAAAATGATGTCATGGCTTTAGAAGCTTCTAATTGACATCATTTGAGTCAATTGGAGGTGTACCTGTGGATGTATTTCAAGGCCTACTTTCAAACTCAGTGCCTCTTTGCTTGACAACATGGGAAAATCAAAAGAAATCAGCCAGGACCTCAGAAAAAAAATTGTAGACCTCCACAAGTCTGGTTCATCCTTGGGAGAATTTTCCAAACACCTGAAGGTACCACGTTCATCTGTACAAACAACAGTACGCAAGTATAAACACCATGGGCCCACGCAGCAGTCATACCACTCAGGAAGGAGACACGTTCTGTCTCCTAGAGATGAATGTACTTTGGTGCGAAAAGTGCAAATCAATCCCAGAACAACAGCAAAGGAACAAAAGTATCTATATCCATAGTAAAACAAGTCCTATATCGACATAACCTGAAAGGCCGCTCAGCAAGGAAGAAGCCACTGCTCCAAAACCGCCATTAAAAAGCCAGACTACGGTTTGCAACTGCACATGGGGACAAAGAAACAAAAATGGTCTGATGAAACAAAAATAGAACTGTTTGGCCATAATGACCATCGTTATGTTTGGAGGAAAAAGGAGGAGAACACCATCCCAACCGTGAAGCACGGGGGTGGCAGCATCATGTTGTGGGGGTGCTTTGCTGCAGGATGGACTGGTGCACTTCACTAAATAGATGGCATCATGAAGAAGGAAAATTATGTGGATATATTGAAGCAACATCTCAAGACATCAGTCAGGAAGTTAAAACTTGGTCGAAAATGGGTCTTCCAAATGGACAATGACCCCAAGCATACTTCCAAAGTTGTG
>CM042382.1:5265930-5283430 GCA_023634145.1 Thymallus thymallus
CCTAGAGATGGAAACATTACCAGAAAAAAAATGTCTCGTTCCACCCAACAGACGTCTGTCTCTCACACACACACACACACGAGACACACACAGACACACACACACACACACACGAGACACACACAGACACACACACACAGAGACACACACACGCACACAAAGAGACACACAGACACACACACACACACACACACACACACAGAGACACACAGAGACACACACACACACAGAGACACACACACACACACACACACAGAGAGAGACACAGAGAGACACAGACACAGACACAGACACAGAGACACACAGAGAGACACTTTGCTGTGTCTTTAAAACAACACTGTAGTTATCAGCTGGACTGGTACAGAAGTGTGTTAATATTGTCTTTAAACCAGACCAGGCTACAAGGCTGTACCAGGCCCGCTTTATACTGGAGACAGTGATACAGTGGACAGAGAGGAATCCATCATGGATCTAGTCTGGGAGATATGACTGGGGGTCAATGAGGTAATCAGCTCCATCTATCTATGGGCCAGGTGACTGTGTGACCGTGTCTCTTTAGAAGGCAGAGGGTATTAGATATAGGCTACGTAAAGTAAAGCCTTATCC
Organism: Thymallus thymallus; assembly: GCA_023634145.1. Classification (NCBI taxonomy): domain Eukaryota; kingdom Metazoa; phylum Chordata; class Actinopteri; order Salmoniformes; family Salmonidae; genus Thymallus; species Thymallus thymallus. Next base: position 5,266,537 of record CM042382.1, read on the forward strand.
CTTAGTAGCTCACAGCACACCACCACCAATCCATAACTAATTACAGTTGTTGAGCATTACTATAGCTGGAGTTATGGAACTACTTCACATGGCTGAGGTGGTGAGGAGAGGTCAGAATGGAGTCTTACTTCACATGGCTGAGGTGGTGAGGAGAGGTCAAAATGGAGAACTACTTCACATGGCTGAGGTGGTGAGGAGAGGTCAAAATGGAGAACTACTTCACATGGCTGAGGTGGTGAGGAGAGGTCAGAATGGAGTCTTACTTCACATGGCTGAGGTGGTGAGGAGAGGTCAGGATGGAGTCTTACTTCACATGGCTGAGGTGGTGAGGAGATGTCAGAATTGAGAATTACTTCACATGGCTGAGGTGGTGAGGAGAGGTCAAAATGGAGAACTACTTCACATGGCTGAGGTGGTGAGGAGAGGTCAAAATGGAGAACTACTTCACATGGCTGAGGTGGTGAGGAGAGGTCAGAATGGAGTCTTACTTCACATGGCTGAGGTGGTGAGGAGAGGTCAGGATGGAGTCTTACTTCACATGGCTGAGGTGGTGAGGAGAGGTCAGAATGGAGTCTTACTTCACATGGCTGAGGTGGTGAGGAGAGGTCAGAATTGAGAACTACTTCACATGGCTGAGGTGGTGAGGAGAGGTCAGAATGGAGAACTACTTCACATGGCTGAGGTGGTGAGGAGAGGTCAAAATGGAGAACTACTTCACATGGCTGAGGTGGTGAGGAGAGGTCAGAATGGAGTCTTACTTCACATGGCTGAGGTGGTGAGGAGAGGTCAGGATGGAGTCTTACTTCACATGGCTGAGGTGGTGAGGAGAGGTCAGAATGGAGTCTTACTTCACATGGCTGAGGTGGTGAGGAGAGGTCAGGATGGAGTCTTACTTCACATGGCTGAGGTGGTGAGGAGAGGTCAGGATGGAGTCTTACTTCACATGGCTGAGGTGGTGAGGAGAGGTCAGAATGGAGTCTTACTTCACATGGCTGAGGTGGTGAGGAGAGGTCAGGATGGAGTCTTACTTCACATGGCTGAGGTGGTGAGGAGAGGTCAGAATTGAGAACTACTTCACATGGCTGAGGTGGTGAGGAGAGGTCAAAATGGAGAACTACTTCACATGGCTGAGGTGGTGAGGAGAGGTCAAAATGGAGAACTACTTCACATGGCTGAGGTGGTGAGGAGAGGTCAGAATGGAGTCTTACTTCACATGGCTGAGGTGGTGAGGAGAGGTCAGAATGGAGTCTTACTTCACATGGCTGAGGTGGTGAGGAGAGGTCAAAATGGAGAACTACTTCACATGGCTGAGGTGGTGAGGAGAGGTCAGAATGGAGTCTTACTTCACATGGCTGAGGTGGTGAGGAGAGGTCAGAATGGAGTCTTACTTCACATGGCTGAGGTGGTGAGGAGAGGTCAGAATGGAGTATTACTTCACATGGCTGAGGTGGTGAGGAGAGGTCAGGATGGAGTCTTACTTCACATGGCTGAGGTGGTGAGGAGAGGTCAGAATTGAGAACTACTTCACATGGCTGAGGTGGTGAGGAGAGGTCAGAATTGAGAACTACTTCACATGGCTGAGGTGATGAGGAGAGGTCAGGATGGAGAGCATCTCAAATACAGAAACAGAATGGAGTTAAGCACAGGCAAAATCCTAGAGGAAAACCTGGTTCAGTCTGCTTTCCACCAGACACTGGGAGATTAATTCACCTTTCAGTAGGACAATAACCTAACACACAAGGTCAAATCTACACTGTAGTTGCTTACCAAGAAGACAGTAAATGTCCCTGAGTGGCCATGTTACAGTGTTGACTTAAATCTACTTGAAATTCTATGGCAAGACCTGAAAAGGGTTTAGCAATGATCAACAGCCAATTTGACAAGGGTGGAAACATTTTGAAAAGAATAATGGGCAAATGTTGCACAATCCAGGTGTGGAAAGCTCTTAGAGACTGACCCAGAAAGACTCACAGCTTTAATCGCTGCCAAAGGTGCTTCTACAAAGTATTGACTAAGGAGTATGAATACTTATGTAAATGAGATATTTCATTTTTAATAAATTTGCAAAAATGTCTAAAAACATGTTTTCACTTTGACATTATGGGATATTGTGTGTAGATGGTGAGAAAATAAATAAATTTCATCTATTTTGAATTCAGGCTGTAACAAAAAAAGTTAATAAGTCAAGGGTTATTAATACTTTCTGAAGGCACTGTACCACACACACCACACACCACACACACACAGCATCCAAATGGATGCTGCTTCAATCAGCAGAGGAGTAATGGCATGATTTGGAAGTGAAATTAGTTTTAGCCATGCGAGCAGGGAAATGTCCCTTCCCGCAAAGCGGATTTATGCTTCCTCACCTTCTGTCGGCACGACGACCACACTGCCACCCGCCGTAGAGCTAAATGTGACAAAAAATATATATATATTTAAGCACTAAACGGTGGTGGTGTCCTAGGCTTACTGCACAACCAGGCTTCCCCATATCAATAGGCTACACAACCAGGCTTCCCCATATCAATAGGCTACACAACCAGGCTTCCCCATATCAATAGGCTACACAACCAGGCTTCCCCATATCAATAGGCTACACAACCAGGCTTCCCCATATAAACAGGCTACACAACCAGGCTTCCCCATATAAACAGGCTACACAACCAGGCTTCCCCATATCAACAGGCTACACAACCAGGCTTCCCCATATCAACAGGCTACACAACCAGGCTTCCCCATATCAATAGGCTGAACACTGAGCTCTAGCAGTAACTCCTGATAATGACTAGAGTGTATCAGGACACTGATCTCTAGCAGTAACTCCTGATAATGACTAGAGTGTATCAGGACACTGATCTCTAGCAGTAACTCCTGATAATGACTAGAGTGTATCAGGACACTGAGCTCTAGCAGTAACTCCTGATAATGACTAGAGTGTATCAGGACACTGATCTCTAGCAGTAACTCCTGATAATGACTAGAGTGTATCAGGACACTGATCTCTAGCAGTAACTCCTGATAATGACTAGAGTGTATCAGGACACTGAGCTCTAGCAGTAACTCCTGATAATGACTAGAGTGTATCAGGACACTGATCTCTAGCAGTAACTCCTGATAATGACTAGAGTGTATCAGGACACTGAGCTCTAGCAGTAACTCCTGATAATGACTAGAGTGTATCAGGACACTGATCTCTAGCAGTAACTCCTGATAATGACTAGAGTGTATCAGGACACTGAGCTCTAGCAGTAACTCCTGATAATGACTAGAGTGTATCAGGACACTGATCTCTAGCAGTAACTCCTGATAATGACTAGAGTGTATCAGGACACTGATCTCTAGCAGTAACTCCTGATAATGACTAGAGTGTATCAGGACACATCTCCTGCCATAACCCTGCTGATCCCTCAACACCAGCTCTGCCCATCTCATATCTTCACCTCACCTGTCCTCTACTTCAAGTGTCCTCATAATGAGGCAAAAACCTGTTACTTACGTTTGTATTGAGTGTGTGTTCATCGGTGTAACTCACATACCCATCATAATGCTGTGACCATGGGTCCGGGCCCGTTCAACTACCCACACATTGATCTCTCTCTCTGTTATGTCCCGTTATATCCCGCCTGGGAACAAGACGTAGACGAAGGTGATCCATTATAGTGCTAAACGTCCATTACACACAAACCGCACACAGGCACAGAGACAGTCACTGACAACGACAGACACACACATGCACTAAACGTCTATTATACCATCCGTCGTCCCTCCACATCACCCACTAATGTGAAATCTAGTTCCAACAGAGAAATCCATACCTTTCTGTTGTTAACTACATTTGAGAGTTCCACTGGGGACTATAGAGTGAGTGAGTTCTGAACAGACAAAGCAATGGATGTTAGAAAGGCCAAAGGATCTAAACAGATTGTCAACCAGTTACCAAGGCTACAGGATCAGACAGGATCTGGCAGGAACTGAAACAGTTACCAGTTTGAGTCTGAGTGTGCCTCCCATTGCAAAAAGTTAAGAGGTTCACCGTAAATCTCCTGACAACGCCCTAAAGCACAGGAGGAGTGACAGTGTTTGTTTGAGCAAATAAACCAATCAAATAGCAGAAGAAACAAACAGAGTGTGCATCCCAAACAGCAGCGTATTCTCCATGTAGTGCACTACTTTTGACCAGGCCCATTAGGGACAGGCGATGTGACCGAAAAATAATCTACATTTTTTCAAACTTATGGGCGATTTACGATGTACACTACCGTTCAAAAGTTTGGGATTACTTAGAAATGTCCTTGTTTTTGAAAGAAAAGCAAATTTTTTGTCCAATTAAAATAACATCAAATTTATCACAAATACAGTGTAGACATTGTTAATGTTGTAAATGACTATTGTAGCTGGAAACGGCTGATTTTTTTATGGAATATCTACATAGGTGTACAGAGGCCCATTATCAGCAACCATCACTCCTGTGTTCCAATGGCACGTTGTGTTAGCTAATCCAAGTTTAGCATTTTAAAAGGCTAATTAATCATTAGAAAACCCTTTTGCAATTATGTTAGCACAGCTGAAAACTGTTGAGCTGATTAAAGAAGCAATAAAACTGGCCTTCTTTAGACTAGTTGAGTCGGCTATTCCATGTGGGAAATTGCCAAGAAACTGAAGATCGCTGTGTACGACTCCCTTCACAGAACAGCGCAAACTGGCTCTAACCAGAATAGAAAGAGGAGTGGGAGGCCCCGGTGCACAATTGAGGAAGAGGACAAGTACATTAGAGTGTCTAGTTTGAGAAACAGACGCCTCACAAGTCCTCAACTGGCAGCTTCATTAAATAGTACCCACAAAACACCAGACTCAATGTCAACAGTGAAGAGGCGACTCCGGGATGCTGGTCTTCTAGGCAGAGTTGCAAAGAAAAAGCCATATGTCAGACTGGCCAATAAAAAGAAAAGATTAAGATGGGCAAAAGAACACAGACACTGGACAGAGGAAGATTGGAAAATTGGAGCCAATTTCCTCCTACAACAGGACAACGACCCAAAGCATATCTCCAAACTATAAAATAACTATTTAGGGAAGAAGCAGTCAGCTGGTATTCTGTCTATAATGGAGTGGCCAGCACAGTCACCGGATCTCAACCCTATTGATCTGTTGTGGGAGCAGCTTGACCGTATGGTAAGTAAGAAGTACCCATCAAGCCAATCCAACTTGTGGGAGGTGCTTCAGGAAGCATGGTGTGAAATCTCTTCAGATTAACTCAACAAATTGACAGCTAGAATGCCAAAGGTCTGCAAGGCTGTAATTGCTGAAAATGGAGGAATCTTTGACAAAAGCAAAGGACACAATTATTATTTTAAATTAAAAATCATTATTTATAACCTTGTCTTGACTATATTTCCTAATCATTTTGAAACTAATTTCATGTATTTTTTCATGGAAAACAAGGACATTTCTAAGTGACCCCAAACGTTTGAACGGTAGTGTAGATCTCAATTTTGTTTTGTTTTCTCTAAATAAGCTTTGTTGTACAATTAAAGGTCAAATATACTGCATTTCAGACAGTCAGCAATAATCTAATAAATTCAGGGATTGTGAAATTATACCTCGGCTAAATAGAAGTCTTCCACAACTATAAGACCGACTAATAATCAAAATAGTTTAATATGTTTTTTTGCAATAATGGCTGATTTGGCTTTTAAGTCTGTCTGCGAAAATGCCCTTTTTGTTACAAATTTAACCAGAAACGTGGATAATGCACATCCACTAATAATGTCTAGGGTTGCAAAGGGTCGGAAACTTTCCGGAAATTTCCATAATTTTTCCGGGAAATTTCCCATTGGGAGTTAAACCCGGGAATTTTGTTTAAATTCATCAAAAAAGTTTGCTTATAAAAGTGAAAATTTTTGTGGGATACAATTAAGGCAATTCTAGGTCTTGTGGCATATTTTGGTTAAACTATCCCCAATTCAATGGAATTGCAACCCTCTGCATGCACAGTGCATTCTTCCATCACATCTGCAGTGCACTCTTCCATCACATGTACAGCTGATTCTCAAGATCTTGCACACTAATGAGATGCTATTGAGCCCACACTACTACACTGTCTGAGCCAAGGACTACATACTTTCTGGTAAGTTTTGATTACAATACTGGGTGGGGTGAAGATATTTTATATGACATTTATATGACATTGTTAACTAGTAAATAGTAGCCTACAGCATAGTGTGTTTAAATCATTTCTAACTTGTAACAATTTCTGCTAGTTAGTTTTTGCTACCATGTGGGTTTTAGCTTGCTTGAGCCTGCTAACTGAGGGGTGTTAATTCACCTGTTTCCATACATGTTTCATTTTAAAACATTATATATATCTTACAAAGGAGTTGTTTAATCTAACTGCTTAACTATTTATCAGTACATGGAATTGTATTTTTATTTATTTTTTTACACTAAACTTTTCTAATCTTTACAGGAAAATGCCACGGGCACTATCTGATTTGTGGAGACATTTCACTGCAGCTAATGTAGAAGGAAAAGCTGTGTACATTTGCAAATACTGTGTCAAATCATATGTGAAGAATGCAACAAAGATGCAGAATCATCTGGCCAAGTGCATCAAGTTCCCTCAGAGCTCACAACAAGCAACCTCTGACAAAAGTCCTTCTACTTCTTTTCAAGGTGAAAATTATGAATCAGACACCTTATCAATAGCAACAGCTCATGGTCCTCCTGGAATCAGAAGTTTTTTTGACTCAATGCAGGAACGTAGTCTGAGAAATTCTGATGAATGTCTTGCTCGAGCTGTGTATGTAACTGGTTCACCTCTGATGCTCACAGGCAATGTGTATTGGAAGAGATTTCTGAATGTTCTTCGCCCAGCATACACCCCTCCAGCCAGACATGCTTTATCTACTCATTTGCTGGATGCAGAGTTCAACAGAGTTCAAAAGAAGGTCAAGCAAATCATAGAGAAAGCAGACTGTATTGCAATCATCTCTAATGGGTGGTGGAATGTTCGTGGGCAAGGAATAATTAACTACATCATCTCCACCCCTCAACCAGTATTCTACAAGAGCACAGATACAAGGGACAACAGACACACCAGTCTCTACATTGCAGATGAGCTGAAGGCAGTCATCAATGACCTTGGACCACAGAAGGTATTTGTACTGGTGACAGACAATGCTGCGAACATGAAGGCTGCTTGGTCTAAAGTGGAGGAGTCCTACCCTCACATCACACCCATTGGCTGTGCTGCTCATGCATTGAATCTCAAGGACATCATGGCACTGAAAACAATGGATACACTCTACAAGAGAGCCAAGGAAATGGTTAGGTATGTGAAGGTCATCAAGTTATAGCAGCAATCTACCTCACCAAGCAAAGTGAGAAGAATAAGAGCAACATATTGAAGCTGCCCAGCAACACCCATTGGGGTGGTGTTGTCATCATGTTTGACAGTCTCCTGGAGGGGAAGGAGTCTCTCCAAGAAATGGACAAATCACAGTCTGCCGATATGAATAGCCCCATCAAGAGGATCCTCCTGGATGATGTATTTGGGGAGAGAGTGGTAAGCAGCCTGAAACTCCTGAAACCTATAGCAGTAGCCAGGGAGACAATGCCCTCCTGTCTGATGTTCAGACTCTACTTTCAGATGTAAGAGAAGAAATCTGTATTGCCCTGTCCACTCCAAGCAGAGGAAACTGCAGTTCTGAAATACATCAAAAAGCGTGAAGACCTGTGGTGTCATCACTACAGTGTCACGCCACCTTGGCCTGAATGACTGCAAGTTTCTTGGCAGTCTGGCGAAGTACACTTCCAAGCAAGGGCTTTGGGATGGAGATGCAATATGGCAGCCGTGCCAACATATCTCATCAGCCACCTGGTGGAAGAGACTTTGTGAGTTTGAGGCTCTTTCCCCTGTTGCCTCCATCATCCTCCAAATCCCACCAACATCAGCCGCCTCAGAGCGTAACTGGTCCTTGTTTGGGAACACACACACCAAAGCACGCAACAGGCTGACCAATACAAGGGTTGACAAATTGGTGGTCATCCGGGCAAATTTGAGGCTTTTTGAGCCTGACAATGAGCCATCCTCAACAAGGTTGGAAAGTGACCGTGAAGATGAGGCCTCAGAGTCTGAAGTTCAATAGGTGGACATTGAGGAGGTCCAGGGAGAAGACATGGAAGCCTGAGAGGAAGACAACCAAAGCTTTAGTTTCTAGACTATCATTTTACAGAGATGCGATGGCTCATTGGGTATCATTCAATATTCCCTTTCTTTTGAAATCATCCCATGTGAAGAGTCAACTCATTTAATTAAAGTTCAATTCGTAACTAAATTGTTTTGTTTTTTTATTTATATTGGAAGGATTTAATAATTTGCAATTATGTCTACTTATGATAAGGTAAAAGGTTTTTGTTTCTGTCTCCATATAATATGGTAAATATATCCAATGCAAATCTGAATATTCCCCAAAATGTGCAACCCTAATAATGACTAACTTATTTGATCAGGTATTATAGAAAATGAACACAGGTCTCAAACAATATTCAAGTTTAGCCAACTTGGATCTATGTGCTAGCTAACAAGTTAGAACTGTTGAGTTGTTATGAACACACCCTTCTGTCTCCAAATGGTTGAACAGCATGCTAGCCTGTCCACTTTGTTCACATGTTAAATCAAGTTGCCTTCCTTATTTCTCAGAATGAGAACGAGTTGCCAATTCCTTATATAATTGTGATTAATGCACAGACTAGCGATTCTGTTGGACCAAACCTAAAATGCAAAAAATCTAATTAATTTGAATGTATGTTTTTGTGCGATATTCCAAAATGCCTGTATCGCAAGAACCAAGTTATTTAATGTTTTGGTTTTATGAGAGTTTATGTCCGCTTGTTCTCATGTGGTCTTGTCTTCTTCTGTGCTGTGTGCCCCACCCCCTGCCACTCACAGCAAGCCCCTCCCCCTGCCACTCACAGCAAGCCCCTCCCCCTGCCACTCACAGCAAGCCCCTCCCCCTGCCACTCACAGCAACAAAGATAAGATATCACTTCTTCCTCTCTGACAAGCCCTAGGTCCCATAGTGCTCTGGTCAAAAGTAGTGCACTATGTATGAAATAGGGTGTGATTTGGGACATAGTCAAAAGTAATTTCCCTGAGCCGACCAAGTTATTTTCTCAGAGCCAACCAACTGTCAGACCATGGACTCTATAAACACCCCACGGAGTCGTAAACATGGAATGCAGCAGAGGTGAGGAGAGCGATCCCAAGAGGTCAGCCTCAGAGGATAAGAGAAGGAACCGGTCAGCAGGTAGCCGGTTGTTGGTAGTGTTGAGACAGTAACTAAAAGGTCGCTGGTTCGAATCCCTGAGCAGACTAGTTGAAAAAAAAAATGCACTTAACACTAACTGCTCCTGTAAGTCACTAACTGCTCCTGTAAGTCACTAACTGCTCCTGTAAGTCACTCACACAAGACATGGTCATTGTTTTCCTGTCCAGGGGTTCCAACAGGCTAGACCACAGGTTAGTGGTTCTGTTTCCCTGTCCAGGTGTTCCAACAGGCTAGACCACAGGTTAGTGGTTCTGTTTCCCTGTCCAGGGGTTCCAACAGGCTAGACCACAGGTTAGTGGTTCTGTTTCCCTGTCCAGGTGTTCCAACAGGCTAGACCACAGGTTAGTGGTTCTGTTTCCCTGTCCAGGGGTTCCAACAGGCTAGACCACAGGTTAGTGGTTCTGTTTCCCTGTCCAGGGGTTCCAACAGGCTAGACCACAGGTTAGTGGTTCTGTTTCCCTGTCCAGGTGTTCCAACAGGCTAGACCACAGGTTAGTGGTTCTGTTTCCCTGTCCAGGTGTTCCAACAGGCTAGACCACAGGCTAGTGAATGATTAACTAAGAGACATGAGAGTGAGGTTCTTGGACTGCATGTTTTTTTTGTTTTTTTACCTTTATTTAACTAGGCAAGTCAGTTAAGAACAAATTATTATTTACAATGACGGCCTACCCCAGCCAAACCCAATGCTGGGTCAACTGTGGGCCGCCCTATGGGACTCCCAATCACGGCCCGATGTGATACAGCCTGGATTCGAACCAGGGACTGTAGTGACACCTCTTGCACTGAGATGCAGTACCTTAGACCACTGCACCACTCGGGAGCATTTACAAAGTATCTCAGAGTAGGAGTGACATATGATATAAAAGGAAAAACTGATCCTAGAGCCTACTCTGTAACTCAGACCCTGAAAAACTGATCCTAGAGCCTCCTCTGTAACTCATTGTAAATACAGACCCTGATTTGGCCAGGCCAGGACAGAGGAGGCGTTCAGTTCTCTGCTCTCTGACTGGGAGGGAGAACACCCCACGGGGAAATGTGGTATTTTCATGCCAAACAAAGCAAGAGAGACATGTTGTCTTTACACAGTGTGCCCTGAGAGCTTAAGACGGCTCTGGTGGAACAGAACAGGGCAAGCTGCTAAAAGGATATTTGGTATTTTTTTCTCTCTCTTTTCATTCCATCTGTGACACGCTGCCTAGCCCAGTCTTGAGCAACACCTGCTCCAATTACTCTGCTAAACTAATGCTATAAACACGCTATTGAGAAATTGTTTTATAATATAGGCCTAAGTGTAAAAGATATATAAATGTATGACAGCAAATAGGCCTAATTTTGGGGGAAAATAGGTTTTTGTTTTTTATTACTCAGGAAAGCTAAGCCAGTCTGCTAACACAATGTAAAGAGAAATGAATCCACTAGTCTATTCCAGTACTCTGCTAAAGATTCTAGAGAGAACAAGTTTTAAAAGCCCAACAGAATATAGGCCAAAGCTATTTGAAAAAAGACTGGTTTCCATTGAATACTAACACAAAAAACTAACCCACACTATTTAACCAGCCTAACCCTTGGTCAACGCTAACCTTTCCCGGATAATTATGTGGGCTAAGCCTACATTTTAAATGAAAACACTGTGCCTAGCCTAAACCATAAACCTTTTTAAAGCTTTCAAAAGCCTTGAAATGGCACGTTTTTTCAAACTCCAGGAAAAAGCTTTCCTTCCCCTACTAGGGGACCTCCCAATTCCAACCTCAGCAGCTCAGAACCTCAGCAGCTCAGAACCACAGCAGCTCAGAACCACAGCAGCTCAGAACCACAGTAGCTCTTTTTAACTTAAATTCTTGTTGCTGAAACCTTAGCCTGTAGATTGCCAGGGGAGATAAAGCCTGCGTCTCAAATGGCACCCTATTCCCAACATAGTGCACTTCTTTTGAACAGCGCTCTATGGGCCGTAGAATAATGTGCCATTTGGGACGTAACCACAGACAACTGGAAAAACAGGTTATTGGGCCTGAAAGTAGCGCTGCTGTAGACGCCGCGGGGCGCCTCACCTTAACAGCGGTAGCTAGGGGACACACCATGAACCCGCTATTCAAAGTCCTGTTAAAAAAAACAGGGGAGGGCTTGCACCAGACAGGGACGTTTAACAGAGAGCCAACCAATAGAGCGGAGCCAAGAAGGCTAAACTATTGTTTTGGCTTAACAAGCAAGAGTGAACAAGGACAAAAGAAAAAGGCCACAAAAGAATAGAAAGAAAATACCTCAGTACTGAAAAAGTGTATCACATCAAGCTAGTTCTACCTCAGTACTGAAGAAGTGTATCACATCAACCTAGTTCTACCTCAGTACTGAAGAAGTGTATCACATCAACCTAGTTCTACCTCAGTACTGAAGAAGTGTATCACATCAACCTAGTTCTACCTCAGTACTGAAGAAGTGTATCACATCAACCTAGTTCTACCTCAGTACTGAAGAAGTGTATCACATCAAGCTAGTTCTACCTCAGTACTGAAGAAGTGTATCACATCAACCTAGTTCTACCTCAGTACTGAAGAAGTGTATCACATCAACCTAGTTCTACCTCAGTACTGAAGAAGTGTATCACATCAACCTAGTTCTACCTCAGTACTGAAGAAGTGTATCACATCAACCTAGTTCTACCTCAGTACTGAAGAAGTGTATCACATCAACCTAGTTCTACCTCAGTACTGAAGAAGTGTATCACATCAAGCTAGTTCTACCTCAGTACTGAAGAAGTGTATCACATCAACCTAGTTCTACCTCAGTACTGAAGAAGTGTATCACATCAACCTAGTTCTTTTAAGAGCCAAGGTAACAAGGATCTTTTTGGGGGGATTTTCTGTTTGTTTCTTTTTTAGATTTGACACCTGTGCTGAAGGGCGAGGAAACAGAAGTAGCCTTCTAATTTGCTAGTCCAAAGTCTCAGTCTCAGTCACTTCCATGTTTTACAACAGAAATATAAAAAATGTCACTTACCCAGATCTATAAAAATGGTATTCCTGTGAGAAACCTTCTTTTAGCAATGTTCTACCACAATATACAAATCCTCGCAGAAATCCTTAAGGAATAATCCAGGGAAGGTTAAGATAATCCTTACAGAAATCCTTTAGGAATATCCACCAGAATCCAGGGAACGTTAAGAGAATCCTTAAAGAAATCTCTCCTTACTGTTTAGCTAATCCACTACTAACAGTTCGGCTGAAGGAATGTTCTCTCTCTCCCTTCAGTGATGACTCTCCACTCCACTACTCAGTAGTATGGAGAGGAGAGCGTGTAGCAGTTTGCAGAGAGACCCTTCAGCACCAAAGGTTGATCACACACTGAGCTGTGTTCTCACCCAGCCGGGGAGGAGCCAGGCTCCAACCTGTGATGTCATAGGGTGTTGTATTTCACTGAGAAGAGAGGGGCAGGAGATGGATTGGCTTCCTGAACTCTGACCAACAAGAGAGTTGGTTGGAGTTATTTTTTTATTTAACCTTTATTTAACTAGGCAAGTCAGTTAAAAAGCAACTTTTCAGTTACTGGCCCAACACTCTGACCACTAGGCTACCTGCTGCCCTAGATTTACATGTTGGAGTTTACCGATGCACCATAAAAAGGGTTTGTGGTATTTGTGTTTTTACAGCTATGGAGAGGATTTCCCTGCCAGTGCAAGTCTGTGAGTGTGAAATAGATACGATATAAGAGTCTATGCCTAAATGATTTACCAGAATGACTTTACTAGGATTTTCAAGGTCTGACTGGAAATGGCTGTTTAAATGAAAACAAGTACCAACATCTTTGGTTGGTTCCAAAACCAACTATCAAAACCAAAGTAGATGATCTAACAACTCTGAAATAAACATGAGACCTTTGTAAATACACAGGCTGCAACTTGTCCATGTCGCAAAGCCTATCCATTGACACAGACAGAGAAGGTCACATAGGGTCAATAGAAGGAGCCTGAGGTTATACAACCAACTACTAACATGTAGTAGGTGGTTTTAGATCTGACAAGCCATTTCAACATTCAACTTTTATGATGTTTAGTGATTGTTTTTAATGTAATGTATTGTATTATATTATATTATATGTGTACATACTGACTACTTCCTACTGACATCTTGACAGGTCCCCCTCCAAAAAGAGGTTTCTAACCTCGAGGGTCATTTCCTGTTTATTTTTTTATTTATTTAACCTATTTAATTAGGCAAGTCAGTTAAGAACAAATTCTTATTTACTATGACGGCCTACCCCGGCCAAACCCTCCCCTACCCCGGCCAAACCCTCCCCTAACCCGGACAACGCTGGGCCAATTGTGTGCCGCCCTATGGAACTCCCGATCACAGCCAGTTGTGATACATCCCGGGATCGAACCATTTACTGCTTAAATAAAGGTTAAATAAATGAAATGATGACAAACAACTTGTCCTCTTCACATATCCTCTTCACATATCCTCTTCACATACAGCGGGTGAAATAAGTATTGAACACGTCACCATTTTCTCAGTAAATACAACCCAAGTAATCCATACATACAGTTTGGATTACAGTTTTCAGCTGTTGTCTTGGCTTTCCATGGCTTTTTGAACCTCCCTTTCTTCATGTGTTCAATACTTTTTCCCTGTGTCATTTCACATTATTACACATAACTTAATTTCTGAACTTATTTGTTTTGGTTTCTTTTTATGTATGGATTGGTTGTTACCAACAACTTGGGTTGTTACCAACATCTGGTGAAACTTTCATGTCAATAGCACCTTTGGAAATATATTTACTGAGAAAAATGGTGACGTGTTCAATACTTATTTCACCCGCTGTATCCTCTTCACATATCCTCTTCACATATCCACTTCACATATGCACACAGATAGATCCACTTCACATATCCTCTTCACATATCCTCTTCACATATCCACACAGATATATCCTCTTCACATATCCTCTTCACATATCCACACAGATAGATCCACTTCACATATCCTCTTCACATATCCACACAGATAGATCCACTTCACATATCCACACAGATAGATCCACTTCACATATCCACACAGATATATCCACTTCACATATCCACTTCACATATCCACACAGATATATCCACTTCACATATCCACTTCACATATCCACACAGATATATCCACTTCACATATCCACTTCACATATCCACTTCACATATCCACACAGATATATCCACTTCACATATCCACTTCACATATCCACACAGATATATCCACTTCACATATCCACACAGATAGATCCACTTCACATATCCTCTTCCCATATCCACACAGATAGATCCATTTCACATATCCACTTCACATATCCACACAGATATATCCACTTCACATATCCACTTCACATATCCACACAGATATATCCTCTTCACATATCCACTTCACATATCCACACAGATATATCCTCTTCACATATCCACACAGATAGATTCACATATCCTCTTCACATATCCACACAGATAGATCTGCTTCACATTACCACACAGATAGATGCATTGACAGAGACAGACAGAGAAGTAAACAGGGGTCACAACACAATGCAAATTAACAATCCAGTCCTCTCAAGAGATTGGTTACAATTAGGTTAACCATCACAACTTGTTCCTACCGATGTTAATACTAGCTAACTGCTCCAAATCTCAATGGAGGCATGGCTCTCTTAGCCTGACGACTCACACTAAATGATATACTTCAGTCTGAGACTGCCATCAAGTTGTTTGTAGTGACGAGGTGCATGAGGGCTGTTGTACAAAACAAAGTCATTAGCGATTGGATCGTCTCTAACCAATCAGAGTATCAAAGACAATGACGAATATTCAAACCACCGCTTTCTGGTTAGGATTTATAACCAGGCTTGAGTCAGCCTCAGAGCTAGGAGTCTGGGTAGGATTTATAACCAGGCTTGAGTCAGCCTCAGAGCTAGGAGTCTGGGTAGGATCAGCCTCAGGTGCTGCTTTCTCTTCAGCTCTCTCTTCTCTCAGTGATTCCTCACGAAACCCAGACAAAAAAAAACATCATTTGTGGGATTTTCAAGAAATGTAATCCATAAAATAGTCATTTGAAGGAAGAATGGTTGACATATATTTGACATTTGTATTTAAAAGCATAATTGAGAAATATTTAATCATATTTATGACATTTTGGCCTTGGGTGGGGGGACCGGGATGTCTCACGGTCTGACAAACACCTCTCTAGCTCTGTCACCTTTCACCACAGATGTCTCACGGTCTGACAAACACCACTCTAGCTCTGTCACCTTTCACCACAGATGTCTCACGGTCTGACAAACACCTCTCTAGCTCTGTCACCTTTCACCACAGATGTCTCACGGTCTGACAAACACCACTCTAGCTCTGTCACCTTTCACCACAGATGTCTCACGGTCTGACAAACACCTCTCTAGCTCTGTCACCTTTCACCACAGATGTCTCACGGTCTGACAAACACCTCTCTAGCTCTGTCACCTTTCACCACAGATGTCTCACGGTCTGACAAACACCACTCTAGCTCTGTCACCTTTCACCACAGATGTCTCACGGTCTGACAAACACCTCTCTAGCTCTGTCACCTTTCACCACAGATGTCTCACGGTCTGACAAACACCTCTCTAGCTCTGTCACCTTTCACCACAGATGTCTCACGGTCTGACAAACACCACTCTAGCTCTGTCACCTTTCACCACAGATGCAGAAGGGTTACACATGCGGATGCGGTGGATTGAGACGCAAAAAACATATCTCTAGTTTAAACTGACGGATTTCTATGTGAACACTAATTTGATTTCTGCATAATGTTCCATAATGTTTTCTCTCTAGGTGCTACAAAGCAAACATTGGTGTCATATGAAGCTTTACGGCTCTGAAATATGAGCACTATTTGGATTCGTTTTGCATTAATTGATTTATATTGAACAATAGGAACATGAATATTGAAAATATAAAAATGTTGATTCGGCAAATGTTTCTATCAATGGAGGCTGGTGGGAGGAGCTATAGGAGGACGAGTTCATTGTAATGTCTGGAATGAAATAAAAGGAACGGAGTCAAACACGTGGTTCCTCTGGACCTTTGGGGAGAAGCTTTGTTCACTCAGCTCTGTAATACTGTTCGGATTGCTAGTGCACTGACTGATGCAACACCATCACTATTTATTTTCAGAAGAAATCATGATAATGGTGTTTTATTACATTTTACATTTACATTCTAGTCATTTTAGCAGACACTCTTATCCAGAGCGACTTACAGTTAGTTAGTGCATACATGGTCATACATGGTCATACATGTTCATACTCTCATATTCATATCCTCTCAGATTCACAATGAAATGCCTGCAAATAAAGAAGCAGAAATAGTGAGACGGATACATACCTTCAGGGTATTGTGGAGCGGTGAGCCAAGAGCTAGGCCTGTTGTGTGCTCACATCACACCACATATATCAGGCACATTCTAATAAACAAGGAATCCCCCTCACACTGGCTTCAATCAAGAGGAGAGACCGCCTGCTAACCAGACCTGGGCCTGTATCCACAAAGCATTCCAGAGTAA
>CM042382.1:5293430-5343430 GCA_023634145.1 Thymallus thymallus
GAAAAATTCCCAGGACATAGAGATATCTTATACAGTGGGAGAACAAGTATTTGATACACTGCCGATTTTGCAGGTTTTCCTACTTACAAAGCATGTAGAGGTCTGTAATTTTTATCATAGGTACACTTCAACTGTGAGAGACGGAATCTAAAACAAAAATCCAGAAAATCACATGGTATGATTTTTTTTATAATTAATTTGCATTTTATTGCATGACATAAGTATTTGATCACCTACCAACCAGTAAGAATTCCGGCTCTCACAGACCTGTTAGTTTTTCTTTAAGAAACCCTCCTGTTCTCGACTCATTACCTGTATTAACTGCACCTGTTTGAACTCGTTACCTGTATAAAAGACACCTGTCCACACACTCAATCAAACAGACTCCAACCTCTCCACAATGGCCAAGACCAGAGAGCTGTGTAAGGACATCAGGGATACAATTGTAGACCTGCACAAGGCTGGGATGGGCTACAGGACAATAGGCAAGCAGCTTGGTGAGAAGGCAACAACTGTTGGCGCAATTATAAAAAAAATGGAAGTTCAAGATGACGGTCAATCTCCCTCGGTCTGGGGCACCACGCAAGATCTCACCTCGTGGGGCATAAATGATCATGAGGAAGGTGAGGGATCAGCCCAGAACTACACTGCAGGACCTGGTCAATGACCTGAAGAGAGCTGGGACCACAGTCTCAAAGAAAACCATTAGTAACACACTACGCCGTCATGGATTAAAATCCTGCAGCGCACGCAAGGTCCCCCTGCTCAAGCCAGCGCATGTCCAGGCCCGTCTGAAGTTTGCCAATGACCATCTGGATGATCCAGAGGAGGAATGGGAGAAGGTCATGTGGTCTGATGAGACAAAAATAGAGCTTTTTGGTCTAAACTCCACTCGCCGTGTTTGGAGGAAGAAGAAGGATGAGAACACCATCCCAACCATGAAGCATGGAGGTGGAAACATCATTCTTTGGGGATGCTTTTCTGCAAAGGGGACAGGACGACTGCACCGTATTGAGGGGAGGATGGATGGGGCCATGTATCGCGAGATCTTGGCCAACTTCCCTCAGTAAGAGCATTGAAGATGGGTCGTGGCTGGGTCTTCCAGCATGACAACGACCCGAAACACACAGCCAGGGCAACTAAGGAGTGGCTCCGTAAGAAGCATCTCAAGGTCCTGGAGTGGCCTAGCCAGTCTCCAGACCTGAACCAATAGAACATCTTTGGAGGGAGCTGAAAGACCGTATTGCCCAGCGACAGCCCCGAAACCTGAAGGATCTGGAGAAGGTCTGTATGGAGGAGTGGGCCAAAATCCCTGCTGCAGTGTGTGCAAACCTGGTCAAGAACTACAGGAAACGTATGATCTCTGTAATTGCAAACAAAGGTTTCTGTACCAAATATTAAGTTCTGCTTTTCTGATGTATCAAATACTTATGTCATGCAGTAAAATGCAAATTAATTACTTAAAAATCATACAATGTGATTTTCTGGATTTTTGTTTTAGATTCCGTCACTCACAGTTGAAGAGTACCTATGATAAAAATGACAGACTTCTACATGCTTTGTAAGTGGGAAAACCTGCAAAATCGGCAGTGTATCAAATACTTGTTCTCCCCACTGTATGGGCAGAAAGCTTAACTTCTTGTTAATCTAACTGCACTGTCCAATTTACAGTAGCTATTACAGTGAAATAATGCCATGCTATTGTTTGAGGAGAGTGCACAGTTATGTACTTGAAAACATATCAATAAACCAAGGATGCATACTCAGAGCATGCGCTGGCCAGCTGGCAAGTGTCTTCACTGACATTTTCAACCTCTCCCTGACGCAGTCTGTAATACCTACATGTTTCAAGCAGATCACCATAGTCCCTGTGCCCAAGAATGCCAAGGTAACCTGTATAAATGACTACCGTCCGTAGCACTCATATCTGGAGCCATGAAATTATTTGAAAGGCTGATCATGGCTCATATCAACACCATCATCCCAGTAACAATGGACCCACTCCAATTTGCATACCGCCCAAATAGATCCACATCTCTATTGCACTCCACAGTGCCCTTCCCATCCTGTACTCCCTGTTCACCCACGACTGCATGGCCGCGCACTACTCCAACACTATCATCAAGTTAGCTGATGACAAAGGTGGTGGGACTGATCACCAACAACGATGACACAGCCTATAGGGAGCAGGTCAGAGACCTGGCAGTGTGGTGCCAGGACAACAACCTCTCACAAAGGAGTTTATCGTGAACTACAGGAAACGGAGGGCCAAACACGCCCACATTCACATTGACGGGGCTGTTGTGGAGTGGGTCG
Organism: Thymallus thymallus; assembly: GCA_023634145.1. Taxonomy (NCBI): domain Eukaryota; kingdom Metazoa; phylum Chordata; class Actinopteri; order Salmoniformes; family Salmonidae; genus Thymallus; species Thymallus thymallus. The sequence continues at coordinate 5,295,747 of CM042382.1, forward strand.
AGAGCTTCCAAATCCTGTGTCCACATCGCTAAGGACCTGTCATGGTCCAAACACACTAACACACTCATGAAGAGGGCACGACAACGGCTGAAAAGATTTGGCATGGGCCCTCAGATCCTGAAAAAGTTATTCAGCTGCACCATTGAGAGCATCTTGACTGGCTGCATCACCGCTTGGTATGGCAACTTCTTGTCATCCGATCGTAAGTCGCTACAGAGAGTAGTGCGTTTGGCCCAGTACATCACTGGGGTCGAACTCCCTGCCATCCAGGACCTCTTTACCAGGCGGTGTCAGAGGAAGGCCCTAAAAATTGTCAAAGGCTCCAGCCACCCTAGTCATAGACTGTTCTCTCTGCTACCGCACGACAAACGGTATCGGAGCACTAAGTCTGGGACCAAAATGCTCCTGAACAGCTTCCACCCCCAAGCCATAAGATAGCCATAAGACTTACACTGACACTCCAACACACACACACACACACAATCACTCACACATAAAACAGACACACACACACACACACACACACACACACTTCCACACTTTCACTCATCACATATACTGCTGATACTGTCTACTATCTCTCTTGTTGCCAAGTCACTTTACCCCTACCTACAGTGCATCCACAAAGTATTCAGACTCTTTTTCCACATTTTGTTACATTACAGCCTTATTCTTACAGCCTTATTGCAAAATGGATACAATTGTTTATTTTTTCCTCATCAATCTACACACAATAACACATAATGACAAAGCAAAAACAGGTTTTTAGAAATTCTTGCAAAAAATATATATATGAAATAACACATTTACATAAGTATTCAGACCTTTTACTCAGTACTTTGTTGAAGCACCTTTGGCAGCAATTACATATTTGAGTCTTATTAGGTATGACGCTACAAGCTTGGCACACATGCATTTGGCGAGTTTCTCCCATTCTTCTCTGGAGATCCTCTCAAGCTCTGTCAGGTTGGATGGGGAGGGTCTTTTGATCGGGTTCAAGTCCAGGACATTCAGAGACTTATCGGGTTCTTGGTCACCTCCCTGACCAAGGCCCTTCTCCTCCGATTGGTCAGTTTGGCCGGGCGGCCAGCTCTTGGAAGAGTCTTGGTGGTTCCAAACTTCTTCCATTTATGAATGATGGAGGCCACGGTTTTCTTTGTGACCTTCAATGCTGCAGACATGTTTTGGTACCCTTCCCCAGATCTGTTCCTCGACACAATCCTGTCTCGGAGCTCTACGGACAATTCCTTCAACCTCATGGCTTGGTTTTTGCTCTGACATTCACTGTCAACTGTGGGACCTTATATAGACAGGTGTGTGCCTTTCCAAATCATGTCCAATCAATTGAATTTACCACAGGTTGACTCCAATCAAGTTGTAGAAACATCTCAAGGATGATCAATTGAAACAGGATGCACCTGAGCTCAATTTTGAGTCTCATAGCAAAGGGTCTGGATACATATGTAAATAAGGTATTTCAGGTTATTTTTTATAAATTTGCTAACATTTCTAAAAACCTGTTTTTTCGATTTGTCATTGTGTTTTTTTGTGTAGATTGGTGAGGATAAAAAAAAAAAACATTTTATAATAAGGCTGTAACATAACAAAAGTTTGAAAAGGTCAAAGGGTCTGAATCCTTTCCGAATGCACTGAATTTGTACATACTATATCTACATCAATTTCCTAGTACCCCTGCACATTGATTCGGTACTGGTATATATCCAAGCCATCATTGCTCATTGTGTATTTATTCCTTGTGTTACCATTATTCTTTTTTATATATATATATATCTTTTTTTTTGTGTGTATTCATTGTTGGGAAGGGCTCGTCAGTAAGCATTTCACTGTTAGTCTACACCTGTTGTTTACGATGACTGTGACAATTTGAGGCAAACACACTGAGAAAGCAGTTGATGTTCTGGTCCAGTTCAGCACCACATACTTATGCGAGTCAGGATTCTCAACTCTGGCATACTTAAAAAAACAAGTACAGAAACAGACTCAATGCTGAGCATGATCTCAGGGTTACTGTCCAAAACTGAGCCCAGAATAGACTGCTTGTTGAAAACTTCAACCAGTCACTCACCTCTCATTAGGACTGTGTGCGTGTGTGTGTTTTCTGGTCTACATCTGTGTGATGCCTTAAAAAGCATATTGCTTCAATCAGTTTATTGAAAATAAGTTATTGTATTTTAACAGCAGCAGAGTGTTTTAATGGGGGAAAATTAACATGAACAGCTATTTATATTATTATACTGTATTTACATGGGTATTTTAATGTATTGCTATTTGTATAGATGGATGGATGGATGGATGGATGGATGGATGGATGGATGGATGGATGGATGGATGGATGGATGGATGGATGGATGGATGGATGGATGGATGGATGGATGGATGGATGGATGGATGGATGGATGGATGGATGGATGGATGGATGGATGGATGGATGGATGGATGGATGGATGGATGGATGGATGGATGGATGGATAGATAGGTACTTTATTGATCCCAGGGGGGACATTTCTTTGTCAAGCAGCTACAACAAAACATAGGGCATAAGGGCAATGAAATGTACCGATATTTACATATAGTTGCATGTTTTCATAAGCTTGGGTCCCAGGAATACACAGAATTGCTCATTTTGGTCACAGGCTGAAAAGGTTTAAGAACCCCTGGTCTAGTCCTTCCTCATGTGGGCTAGAGCAGGAAAGCTTTTGTCCTGCTAACTAGGTCTATCCATTCAACCATAAACACTGTTCATAGCTATCTCTTTGTCGTTGAATTGAAATTAAAACCACTCAGCTTCCATTTAACTGGATGTCAGTTTCCCTCACTTCAGCTACCTTCTCTTATTTAATTTCATATAAACTGTAGGCCTCCCTCACTAGCTACATAGAGTAGGCTATTACCAGCCCTGCTAGCTATATAGGCATATTCAACCAAAATAAACAGTTTATGCCTAGCACTTCGTCTTCGAATTTAAATGATGTAATAGGCCTAAAACATGTTGTACTGCCAATTTCAAACTATGACGTGCAGTACACTGCTAGGGATGCGAGCTAGGACTCTTGCCAAAGCCAGCAGTAGCTTCTCTTTACTTGAAGAGTCTCAGTAAATATCACCGTCTCTCCAGAGGGGAGAGAGACAAGCCACCAGAGTAGAGAATGACCCATGGTTGCCTATAACCTAATAATATCCTAAATAATATTGCGATATGTAACTATTGATTTTTTTACCCTATCACTACTGGATATAGGCTTAGCTCTGGCCCAAGAAAAGTGCTGAAGCTTAACGAAAACACTGGAACCTGGGACCGTTCGGTAACATGGAAACTTGCAAACTGAATTTAGGAAAGATCCCTTAGATCACAAGCATACAACTTAAAACGATCATGAAAAATAATACTTTCTTCTGTTATTTTTCCTCATCAACAGTATTTTTACAATGTTTTCTTTTCCTCATCAACAGTATTTTTACAACGTTTTCTTTTCCTCATCAACAGTATTTTTACAACGTTTTCTTTTCCTCATCAACAGTATTTTTTACAACGTTTCCTTTTCCTCATCAACAGTATTTTTACAACGTTTTCTTTTCCTCATCAACAGTATTTTTACAATGTTTTCTTTTCCACTTCTGGTCTTTTAACGAACTTGCATTGCTGGAGTTGTGAACTTTTAAAATAACACAGGTGTCTTATTGCATTTCTGTCTCTTTCATTTCACTCCTAGTCTGTTCAGTCTCTTTCTGTTTGGAAAGATCACCAGTGAGGGTTTCTTCTCCAGTTTTTTATCAGAACCAAAATTAAAATCACAGTGCAGTTATCACAAAACTAACACTAACAGTCCCGATCATCATCCTAAAGGCCTTATTATAAACTAAACAAATACCTAACACAACATCGCTGTAAGTAGGAGGAGATAGGCATCTCTCTAATTATTTGCCATGGATATAAAGTTCTCCGCACGTCATCGCCGTTAATAGTTGAAGAAATGGCAGATAGTGAGACAGCTGATATGACAGTTGATATGACAGTTGATATGCAGCCATTGTCAATGGTAAAGGATGTCGGCTTCAATGCCTGAATGCCACACAGTGCCATGAAAAAGGTATTTACCGCCTTTCTGATTTTCTCTATTTTTGCATAGTTTTTATACTGCAAAACCTAATATTAGATAAAGGTAACCTGAGTTTACAAATAACAAATTATATTTATTTTATTTATTTAACTAACAAAGTTATGCAACACCCAATTCCCCAGTGTAAAAAAGTAATTGCCACTTTACACTCAATAACTGGTTGTGCCACCTTTAGCAGCACTGACTGCAACCAAATGCTTCCTGTAGTTGTTGATCAGTCTCTCACATCACTGTGGAGGAACTTTGTCCCACTCTTGCATGCAGAACTGCTTTAACTCAACGACATGTGGGTTTTCAAGCATGAACTGCTCATTTCAAGTCCTGTCAAGACATCTCAATTGGGATTAGGTCTGGACTTTGACTAGGCCATTCCAAAACATCAATGGTGTTGCTTTTTAGCCATTTTCATTTAGATTGTGGATCGTCTTTCTGCATGATCCAGCTGCGCTTCAGCTTCAGCTCACAGACGGATGGCCTGATATTCTCCTGTAGAATTCTCTGATACAGAGCAGAATTCATGGTTCCTTCTATTAAGGCAAGTCGTCCAGGTCCTGTGGCAACAAACCATCACACTACCACCACCGTGCTTGACCGTTGGCATGAGGTTCTTGAATGTAGTGTGGTTTTCACCACGCATAATGGGACCCATGTCGTCTAAAAAGTTGACTCAAGTTTGCCAAAAAGCACCTGGAAGCACCTGGAAGATCATCAAGACTCTTGGAAGAATGTTCTATGGACAGATGATTCAAAAGTATAACCTTTTAGACGACATGGTTCCCATTATGCCTGGTGAAAACCAAATACTGCATTCCACAGTAAGAACCTTATACCAGCGGTCAACCATGGTGGTGGTAGTGTGATGGTTTGGGGAGATGCATTGTTGAATAAACGTGACGGCCCTGACGGAGAAATTGTAAAATGATTGCTCTGCAAGTACAAAACGAGTGCTCTCAAACACCATATGTGGCATTAACAACATATTGTTGGACGTATATGAACACACTGTCATACATCACTGCAATGAGCCATTACATTGATGAGAATTATGTACTGACAACATGGAGGACAGGCACACAATAGAGAACCTAATCAAACAGTATTAATACCATTGTATACCACCATGGTTAATACATTGTATACCACCATGGTTAATACCATTGTATACCACCATGGTTAATACCATTGTATACCACCATGGTTAATACCATTGTATACCACCATGGTTAATACCATTGTATACCACCATGGTTAATACCATTGCATACCACCATGGTTAATACCATTTTATAAACTGGGTGGTCCCAGCCCTGAATGCTGATTGGCTGACAGCCATGGTATATGAGATCGTATACCATGGTTATGACAAAACATTTATTTTTGCTGTTCTAATTACTTTAGTAACCAGTTAATAATAGCAATAAGGCACCTCAGGGGTTTGTGGTATATGGCCAATATACCACGGCTAATGGCTGTATCCAGGCACTCTGTGTTGCGTTGTGCATAAGAACAGCCCTTAGCCGTGGTATATTGGTCATATACCACACCCCCTCGTGCCTTATTGCTTAAGTATACCACCATGGGTGGGGGACAGCAGTAAGGTGAGTAAGCTGTAAGCTGTCTGGTGTTGAAGGCTTAGGGCAGGATTTGGAATGAGGAGGCAGTTTGAAGGGATTCTGCCCTCGCTACAGACAGACTGGGGTCTGCATTCCTACTGCTGCTACATTCCACATCAGAATAGCACACAAGGCTGGAGTGCCTTTCTGGTACATCCCATACACACCCACCAGGCTGCAGGGTTTAAGAGGTCACAGCTAAAGGTCACACCTCAGGTTCCATCAGCATACAGTACTCAATGCACCCACACACAGTACAGTACTCAATATCACCCACCCACAGTACATTACAGTACTCGCTGCCACCCACAGAACAGTACATTACAGTACTCACTGCCACCCACAGAACAGTACTCGCTGCCACCCACAGACACACAGTACAGCTCTCGCTGCCACCCACACATAGTATTCACTACCACCCACCCACACACAGTACTCACTGCCACCCACACACAGTACAGCTCTCGCTGCCACCCACACACAGTATTCACTGCCACCCACACACAGTATAGTATTCACTGCCACCCACACAGTACAGTACTCACTACCACCCACCCACACACAGTACTCACTGCCACCCACACACAGTACAGTACTCACTGCCACCCACGCACAGTACAGTACTCACTGCCACCCACACACAGTACAGTACTCACTGCCACCCACACACAGTACAGTACTCACTGCCACCCACACACAGTACAGTACTCACTGCCACCCACACACAGTACAGTACTCACTGCCACCCACACACAGTATATTTACATGTTAGTCTTTTATCAGAAGCTCTTATCCAGAGCGACAAACAGTGCAGACATGTTCATATGTTTTTCCCGTACTGGTCCCCTGTGGGAATCGAACCCACATCCCTGGCATTGCAAGTGCCATGCTCTACCATCTGAGCTACACAGGACTACAGTACTCACTGCCACCCACACACAATACAGTACAGTACTCGCTGCCACCCACAGACAGTACTTGCTGCCACCCACACACAGACAGTACTCGCTGCCACCCACACACAGACAGTACTCGTTGCCACCCACACACAGACAGTACTCGCTGCCACCCACACACAGACAGTACTCGCTGCCACCCACACACAGACAGTACTCGTTGCCACCCACACACAGACAGTACTCGCTGCCACCCACACACAGACAGTACTCGCTGCCACCCACACACAGACAGTACTCGTTGCCACCCACACACAGACAGTACTCGCTGCCACCCACACACAGACAGTACTCGTTGCCACCCACACACATAACAGTACAGTACTCACTGCCACCCACACACAAAACAGTACATTACTTACTGCCACCCACACAGACAGTACTCGCTGCCACCCACACACAGACAGTACAGTACTCACTGCCACCCACACACAAAACAGTACATTACTTACTGCCACCCACACAGACAGTACTCGCTGCCAACCACACACAGACAGTACAGTACTCACTGCCACCCACACACAAAACAGTACATTACTTACTGCCACCCACACAGACAGTACTCGCTGCCACCCACACACAGACAGTACTCGTTGCCACCCACACACAGACAGTACTCGCTGCCACCCACACACAGACAGTACTCGCTGCCACCCACACACAGACAGTACTCGTTGCCACCCACACACAGACAGTACTCGCTGCCACCCACACACAGACAGTACTCGCTGCCACCCACACACAGACAGTACTCGTTGCCACCCACACACAGACAGTACTCGCTGCCACCCACACACAGACAGTACTCGTTGCCACCCACACACATAACAGTACAGTACTCACTGCCACCCACACACAAAACAGTACATTACTTACTGCCACCCACACAGACAGTACTCGCTGCCACCCACACACAGACAGTACAGTACTCACTGCCACCCACACACAAAACAGTACATTACTTACTGCCACCCACACAGACAGTACTCGCTGCCAACCACACACAGACAGTACAGTACTCACTGCCACCCACACACAAAACAGTACATTACTTACTGCCACCCACACAGACAGTACTCGCTGCCACCCACACACAGACAGTACTCGTTGCCACCCACACACAGACAGTACTCGCTGCCACCCACACACAGACAGTACTCGCTGCCACCCACACACAGACAGTACTCGTTGCCACCCACACACAGACAGTACTCGCTGCCACCCACACACAGACAGTACTCGCTGCCACCCACACACAGACAGTACTCGTTGCCACCCACACACAGACAGTACTCGCTGCCACCCACACACAGACAGTACTCGTTGCCACCCACACACATAACAGTACAGTACTCACTGCCACCCACACACAAAACAGTACATTACTTACTGCCACCCACACAGACAGTACTCGCTGCCACCCACACACAGACAGTACAGTACTCACTGCCACCCACACACAAAACAGTACATTACTTACTGCCACCCACACAGACAGTACTCGCTGCCACCCACACACAGACAGTACTCGCTGCCACCCACACACAGACAGTACTCGCTGCCACCCACACACAGACAGTACAGTACTCACTGCCACCCACACACAAAACAGTACATTACTTACTGCCACCCACACAGACAGTACTCGCTGCCACCCACACACAGACAGTACAGTACTCACTGCCACCCACACACAAAACAGTACATTACTTACTGCCACCCACACAGACAGTACTCGCTGCCACCCACACACAGACAGTACTCGCTGCCACCCACACACAGACAGTACTCGCTGCCACCCACACACAGACAGTACAGTACTCACTGCCACCCACACACAAAACAGTACATTACTTACTGCCACCCACACAGACAGTACTCGCTGCCACCCACACACAGACAGTACAGTACTCACTGCCACCCACACACAAAACAGTACATTACTTACTGCCACCCACACAGACAGTACTCGCTGCCACCCACACACAGACAGTACAGTATTCACTGCCACCCACACACAAAACAGTACATTACTTACTGCCACCCACACAGACAGTACTCGCTGCCACCCACACACAGACAGTACAGTACTCACTGCCACCCACACACAAAACCGTACATTACTTACTGCCACCCACACAGACAGTACTCGCTGCCAACCACACACAGACAGTACAGTACTCACTGCCACCCACACACAAAACAGTACATTACTTACTGCCACCCACACAGACAGTACTCGCTGCCACCCACACACAGACAGTACTCGTTGCCACCCACACACAGACAGTACTCGCTGCCACCCACACACAGACAGTACTCGCTGCCACCCACACACAGACAGTACTCGTTGCCACCCACACACAGACAGTACTCGCTGCCACCCACACACAGACAGTACTCGCTGCCACCCACACACAGACAGTACTCGCTGCCACCCACACACAGACAGTACTCGCTGCCACCCACACACAGACAGTACTCGCTGCCACCCACACACAGACAGTACAGTACTCACTGCCACCCACACACAAAACAGTACATTACTTACTGCCACCCACACAGACAGTACTCGCTGCCACCCACACACAGACAGTACAGTACTCACTGCCACCCACACACAAAACAGTACATTACTTACTGCCACCCACACAGACAGTACTCGCTGCCACCCACACACAGACAGTACTCGCTGCCACCCACACACAGACAGTACTCGCTGCCACCCACACACAGACAGTACAGTACTCACTGCCACCCACACACAAAACAGTACATTACTTACTGCCACCCACACAGACAGTACTCGCTGCCACCCACACACAGACAGTACAGTACTCACTGCCACCCACACACAAAACAGTACATTACTTACTGCCACCCACACAGACAGTACTCGCTGCCACCCACACACAGACAGTACAGTACTCACTGCCACCCACACACAAAACAGTACATTACTTACTGCCACCCAAACAGACAGTACTCGCTGCCACCCACACACAGACAGTACAGTACTCACTGCCACCCACACACAAAACCGTACATTACTTACTGCCACCCACACAGACAGTACTCGCTGCCAACCACACACAGACAGTACAGTACTCACTGCCACCCACACACAAAACAGTACATTACTTACTGCCACCCACACAGACAGTACTCGCTGCCACCCACACACAGACAGTACTCGTTGCCACCCACACACAGACAGTACTCGCTGCCACCCACACACAGACAGTACTCGCTGCCACCCACACACAGACAGTACTCGTTGCCACCCACACACAGACAGTACTCGCTGCCACCCACACACAGACAGTACTCGCTGCCACCCACACACAGACAGTACTCGTTGCCACCCACACACAGACAGTACTCGCTGCCACCCACACACAGACAGTACTCGTTGCCACCCACACACATAACAGTACAGTACTCACTGCCACCCACACACAAAACAGTACATTACTTACTGCCACCCACACAGACAGTACTCGCTGCCACCCACACACAGACAGTACAGTACTCACTGCCACCCACACACAAAACAGTACATTACTTACTGCCACCCACACAGACAGTACTCGCTGCCACCCACACACAGACAGTACTCGCTGCCACCCACACACAGACAGTACTCGCTGCCACCCACACACAGACAGTACAGTACTCACTGCCACCCACACACAAAACAGTACATTACTTACTGCCACCCACACAGACAGTACTCGCTGCCACCCACACACAGACAGTACAGTACTCACTGCCACCCACACACAAAACAGTACATTACTTACTGCCACCCACACAGACAGTACTCGCTGCCACCCACACACAGACAGTACTCGCTGCCACCCACACACAGACAGTACTCGCTGCCACCCACACACAGACAGTACAGTACTCACTGCCACCCACACACAAAACAGTACATTACTTACTGCCACCCACACAGACAGTACTCGCTGCCACCCACACACAGACAGTACAGTACTCACTGCCACCCACACACAAAACAGTACATTACTTACTGCCACCCACACAGACAGTACTCGCTGCCACCCACACACAGACAGTACAGTACTCACTGCCACCCACACACAAAACAGTACATTACTTACTGCCACCCACACAGACAGTACTCGCTGCCACCCACACACAGACAGTACTCGCTGCCACCCACACACAGACAGTACTCGCTGCCACCCACACACAGACAGTACAGTACTCACTGCCACCCACACACAAAACAGTACATTACTTACTGCCACCCACACAGACAGTACTCGCTGCCACCCACACACAGACAGTACTCGCTGCCACCCACACACAGACAGTACTCGCTGCCACCCACACACAGACAGTACTCGCTGCCACCCACACACAGACAGTACTCGCTGCCACCCACACACAGACAGTACTCGCTGCCACCCACACACAGACAGTACTCGCTGCCACCCACACACAGACAGTACTCGCTGCCACCCACACACAGACAGTACTCGCTGCCACCCACACACTGACAGTACTCGCTGCCACCCACACACAGACAGTACTCGCTGCCACCCACACACAGACAGTACTCGCTGCCACCCACACACAGACAGTACTCGCTGCCACCCACACAGACAGTACTCGCTGCCACCCACACACAGTACAGTACAGTACTCGCTGCCACCCACACACAGACAGTACTCACTGCCACCCACAGACAAAACAGTACAGTACTCGCTGCCACCCACACACAGACAGTACTTACTGCCACCCACAGACAAAACAGTACAGTACTCGCTGCCACCCACACACAGACAGTACTTACTGCCACCCACAGACAAAACAGTACAGTTCTCGCTGCCACCCACACACAGACAGTACTTACTGCCACCCACAGACAAAACAGTACAGTACTCGCTGCCACCCACAGACAGACAGTACAGTACTTACTGCCACCCACAGACAGACAGTACAGTACTTACTGCCACCCACAGACAAAACAGTACAGTACTTACTGCCACCCACAGACAAAACAGTACAGTACTCGCTGCCACCCACAGACAAAACAGTACAGTACTCGCTGCCACCCACACACAGACAGTACTTACTGCCACCCACAGACAAAACAGTACAGTACTCGCTGCCACCCACACACAGACAGTACTTACTGCCACCCACAGACAAAACAGTACAGTACTCGCTGCCACCCACAGACAGACAGTACAGTACTTACTGCCACCCACAGACAGACAGTACAGTACTTACTGCCACCCACAGACAAAACAGTACAGTACTTACTGCCACCCACAGACAGTACTCTCCTGCTCAGGGAAGTCTCCCACTAGAAAGATGTTAAGATCACTTCACGTCTCTGTAATTACTTTTACCACATTGGTTATATCACTTAAATATGAAGAGCAGGAAGAGTAGCTCACAGCATCGCATCACAGCTCTGTCACTGTGCATTGACTATTTCCCTATGGAGTGACTACTGCAACCTGGGACGACCTGTCCTATGTGGTCTGGAATTTCCGTTGGACAGTGGAATGATGTACTTCCAATTGCTTGGAAATGGATCTGTAACTCCTCCCAGACTCATGGGCATCAATAATCTTTCTTCTGAGGGCCTCAGGTAGGTCTTATGATCTTTGAATGATGTGTTACCACACACCCATATGGTTAAGACCAAACCAGACCAATTTTCTTATCTTTATGGAAGGCTGGACCCTCCTAAGTTTCTCTCTAATGTTTTCTAATCATTTGCACTTGTTTTGGTACCTAATTCTAATTGTAGCCATTTTATGTGATGGTAAGGAATAAGGAAAGTGGCTGAGTGGTCCCATGGTGTTTATACTTGCGTACTATTGTTTGTACAGATGAACGTGGTACCTTCAATTGTGTGTGATGAACCAGACTTCATCAAGGATGAACCAGACCTGTGGAGGTCTACAAATTAGTTTCTGTCTTGGCTGATTTCTTTTGATTTTCCATGATGTCGAGCAAAGAGGCACTGAGTTTGAAGGTAGGCCTTGAAATACATCTACAGGTACACCTCCAATTCACTCAAATTATGTCAATTAGCCTATCAGAAGCTTCTAAAGCCATTTTCCAAGCTGTTTAAAGGCACAGTCAACTTAGTGTATGTAAACTTCTGACCCACTGGAATTGTGATATTTTTTATTTTTTTATTTTTTTATTTCACCTTTATTTAACCAGGTAGGTCAGTTGAGAACAAGTTCTCATTTGCAACTGCGACCTGGCCAAGACAAAGCAAAGCAGTGCGACAAAAAACACAGAGTTACACATTAAACAAACATTCAAAAACACAATAGAAAATCTATATACAGAGTGCAAAATGTAGTGCAAAAATGCAGTAAGGTTAGGAGGTAGAACAATAAATAGACTATAGTGGTGAAATAAATTACAGAATTATCATCATTAACACAGGACATATAGTGAATTATAAGTGAAATAATCTGTCTGTATACAATTGTTGGAAGAATTACTTGTCATGCACAAAGTAGATGTCCTAACCGACTTGCCAAAACTATAGTTTGTTAACATGAAATCTGTGGAGTGGTTGAAAAATGAGTTTTAATGACTTCAACCTAAGTGTGTGTAAACTTCCGACTTCAACTGTACAACTCTGGTCATAATATGTAGCTTCCAATGTTAAAACAATATAACAATTACATAACACGGGTAAACTCTGGCCATAACATGTAGCTTGAGCAGAACACCAGGGAAAACACATTAAACTACAAGCTGACTGTGAGGGTGGAGAAAAGCAAAAACCCTTCTCCAAAACAAACTGTCCTTGGCCTAACCCTATTCCAAAGAAAAATAGGCTTACAACTCCAATTCCTCGAGGAAATCTGGCGCTGTTCTTGTTGTGCTAATGAAAGCTTCCATTAGGCTAGTTGTGGAATCCAACAGTTTCCTTTCCTGTCTACTTCCCAGGACTGTGGAAGCTTTCATTTACCAGGTTCTATGGTGACTCCTTTACTGCTACAGTGAACTGTACTCCTCAAGAGTCATGGCCAGATCATCTCACACACACAGGCCCTACATCAAATAAACATTATATTAACCTTTATAGAGCTGAGAGAAACAAAGCTTTGCACACACACACACACACTCACACACACACACACACACACACACACACACACACTCACACTCACACTCACACTCACACACACACACACACACACACTCACACTCACACTCACACACACACACACACACACACACACACACACACACACACACACACACACACACACACACACACACTCACACTCACACTTACACTCACACACACACACACACATACACACATTGCAATGAGTTGGGAGTAAAGTGAAAGGTTCCTATGCATCACATGCTAAAACGTAAGTGTTACTAATGGTTGAGAAAGACACTAGTCAGTAACCTGACCTCCACATAATCCTGCCTAAGTCTGCCTGGCCAGCAGTGGGACTGGACCACCTGCACCTCCAAACATCAGCCCAAAGCTGTGAGGGGGTATAGGGGGCCAGAAGGGGACCACCTGCACCTCCAAACATCAGTTTAAAGCTGTGAGGGGGTATAGGGGGCCAGAAGGGGACCACCTGCACCTCCAAACATCAGTTTAAAGCTGTGAGGGGGTATAGGGGGCCAGAAGGGGACCAACTGCACCTCCAAACATCAGCCCAAAGCTGTGAGGGGGTATAGGGGGCCAGAAGGGGACCAACTGCACTTCCAAGCATCAGTCCAAAGCTGTGAGCACTCTCTCTCTCTCTCACACACACACACACAGACGCTCCAGCTCTGTCAGTCCTGTCCTGGCACCAGAATTTGTTCCGCTCTGGGTTCCCATTACGTCAGACCTAGCTGGACTGGACTGGGATGGCTGGGCTTGGAAACCCATCTCCTCTCCTGGTTTAATCAAGCACAGGGAGGGGAGGAGTGGGTAAGAGGAGGAGGAAAGGCAGCCAGGCCAGGGACTACCTGTACATGAGTGTGTGTGTGTGTGGGGGGACGACGACTCTGACCTTCACATCAGCTCCAGACGGAACTGGAATTGGATTTGACGTGTCCTGCATGTCTGTTCTCTCACTCCATGTATGGTGTATTAATTTTAAATGTAGCTTTGTTTCCATTTGTGTAGCCATATGTCAGTCTACTGTATCAGACTACTGTATCAGACTACTGAATCAGACTACTATATCAGTCTACTACTGTATCAGACTACTATATCAGACTTTTTGGCGCCGCCCTGCTGGTCGCCTGTTAAGCAGCTCCCGTTGTTCTGCATAAATTGTTGTTTTAGTTCGTTTTCTTTCGTCTCTTTTCTTTAGTTTTATTTTTTATTTTGCTACAGTTGAACTATAATAGTTCAGGATTAGTTCAGGATTATGGATTTTATGGATTTTATCGCAGCTGAACGTCGACAGGAGTCGTCAACTGTTATTGTTTACAGCAGAGCCCAGCTCCTGGATTTAGCCCACGCAGCGCTGCTGCTCCCCAGGGAAAAGTTTGATATTCCGGACGAATTGAAAAGACGACGCCGTGGACGTAGGGCGGGATTGAAATGTAAGGCAAAGCGGAGGAGGTTCAAGTACAAGCCGGCTATACCATCTATTATTATGGGCAATGTGAGGTGTCTACATAACAAGATGGATGAGTTGGAGGGACTTGTTCGTGGACAAAGGATTTATCGGGAAACGAGCCTAATGTGTTTTACTGAGACTTGGCTGAACGATAACATCCCCATACAGAACGTCACTATCGATGGTTTCCAGACCATCAGAGCGGACAGGGATCGCGTCTCTTCCGGTAAGAGTAAGGGTGGTGGGCTGGCTTTATTAGTTAACAACAGATGGTGTCATCCGAACCATATTACTCTTAAGGAAAAGTTTTGTAGCCCGGACATTGAACTGTTAGCCGTTAGCCTGAGACCCTACTATTTGCCGAGGGAATTCACGGCGGCCATTGCTGTTATTGTTTACATCCCGCCCTCTGCTGATGCAAACGCAGCGTGTGACGTCATCCACTCTGTTATCGCGAGGTTACAGACAGCGCATCCCAGTGCTTTCTTTGCCATTTCGGGGGATTTTAACCATGCAGGTCTCTCTTCAACGCTGCCCACGTTCAAACAGTTCGTGAAGTGCCCAACCAGGAATAATAAAACTCTGGACTTGTTATATGCTAATGTGAAGGATGCATACAACTCCACTGCACTCCCTCCCCTCGGTAGATCGGATCACAACCTTGTCCACCTCACTCCACTCTACAGGCCTTTGGTCCAACAGCAGCCTGCGACCACTAGGACCATTAGGAGATGGTCCCCGGAGGCGAATGAGGCCCTACAGGACTGTTTTGAAACAACAGACTGGGATGTGCTCTGTGAGGCTCATGGGGAGGACATCGATGGACTTACTGACTGCATAACAGACTATATTAATTTTTGTGTAGACAACACTGTACCCACCAGGAAGGTACGCTGTTTCCCAAACAATAAACCCTGGGTCACCAGCGACCTGAAGGCCCTGCTGAATGAGAAGAAGAGGGCCTTCAAGGAGAGGGACAAGGACAAGGACAAATTGAAATGCGTCCAGAGGGAGCTGAAGTTGCGGATTGCTGAGGGGAAGAGAGTGTATAAGGAGAAGATGGAGGACAAGCTGAGGCGGAGCCAGGTGAGAGAGGTGTGGAAGGGTATGAGAAATATCACTGGCTTCAAAAAGTCAAACAGTGGGCAGACGGAGGGGACCCAGGACAGAGCCAATGAGCTGAACCAATTTTTTAACAGGTTTGATACTGGCCCTGTCCACCTCCCCTCCAGCTCCCCAGACCACACACCCTCACGACTGTCCCACCCCCACTTTGCTCACAGCACCTCTGCTGAGACAATCAGTGACCCCACCTCCGCCCCTGCTCCCCCTGGACTGATCCTCAACACCCCCCTTCCCCCCACCTCCCCACCTGGGCTGGCTTTCACCACCAACCAAGTGAAGAGAGAGCTGGAGAGACTACATCAGTGGAAAGCGGCGGGCCCTGATGGCATCAGCCCAAGGGTGCTGAGGGTCTGTGCTGACCAACTGTGTGGAATACTCCAGCGTCTTTTCAACCTTAGCCTGAGCCTAGAAAGGGTCCCTGTGCTGTGGAAAACATCCTGCCTTGTCCCAGTGCCCAAGAAGGCACACCCCACTGTCCTGAATGACTTCAGACCTGTAGCGCTAACATCCCACATCATGAAGACCCTGGAAAGGTTAGTCCTCGCTCAACTCAGACCCCTGGTGTGTACATCACTGGACCCCCATTGATATCGGTGCTCATCAGCCATTGGACATAAACACTACACAACAAGTTGCAAATACAACAGTAAGTAGTTAGGAAGGAATCAGTGGCTAACTGCAAGTGTTGCAAAGCAATCACTAGCTTGCTAGTCAGTGGAGTGGCTGTGTGGTCCCAAGTCTCGGTTTAAGGTTCTCTTTTCCAAGCTTAAAATGATAAACATTCTAAAATGGCCATGCTGTCAATCCAGCATGATTTCTGGGATAAATCTGTCTTCAGTGAGCTCTGACTTGGAAAATAAGTTTTGAACGGTCATTCAACTCGGAATTGTAAGTCGGGAACTCGGGCCTCTTTCTAGAGCTAAGACCTGACGTCATCATGATTTGGCATTGTTTTTTTTCCAGAATTCCCAGTTGTCTTGAAAGCACCATAAATCCAGAGAATGCCAGACTTTGATTACAAAGTTTGATGAAATCTGCCCACCAAGGACAGCCACGCCACCTTCCTGTTCAAGTGAGCACAGCACAACAAGGGTACAAAAATGTATTGTATGCTGCTGCATAAATTATGTAATATGCCAGGGAGATATGTATACTGTAGCTAAGAAAGTAATACTAAGTGTATGTTGTGTAGTAAGCTGTTAGTAGCCCATGTGACTCACCCTAATAATTTGTTCAATTTTCCCCTCTTAATTTGCCTACTGTTCTGACTTGGTGGTGCACATGTTTTAGAGAAATTGAATAATCAAAATATTGTAATAACTTTCATTGTCAAATAGTTAAAATGACTACGTCCTTAATCGAAATTACGGATTGCCTCTTATCCGCTTGTCGTCAATTTATGCCATAGTTTATACATCTCAATATTGCAAAATAACAAAATGGTTATTGTCATGCACTGACTGCAGAAAGGGTTGTGTGAACGCTCCAAAACAATAGTGTTCTGCTTTTACCCCTCCCACAGGGACACAGCTGCCCCTCCCATAGGGACACAGCTGCCCCTCCCACAGGGAGACAACTGCCCCTCCCACAGGGAGACAGCTGCCCCTCCCACAGGGACACAGCTGCCCTTCCCACAGGGAGACAGCTGTCCCTCCCACAGGGACACAACTACCCCTCCCACAGGGAAACAGCTACCCCTCCCACAGGGAGACAGCTGTCCCTCCCACAGGGACACAACTACCCCTCCCACAGGGAAACAGCTACACAAGTTAAGAAAACAAAGTATGAGAAAAGTATGAAAGAAAAAATGAAGACTGCAAGATTTCTCAGCCTCCCCATTCTGTTTCTTCTCGTTGTCTCATAAACTATGACCTGCATCTCCCTAACACTCACAATGAAATGCCAACGGTCCTGTGCTACCTTGTGAGACCTAAGCAAAAATGTCAAAACATGCTAGATTAGTTGAGACATTGTGCTTGGTGGCCACAAGGCTGCGCACTATGGTAAGGGTTAGCCAAAGGCGGGCAAGTAAAGTAGATCACATCGGACATGCTAGATGGTAGCACAGCAACATTCACAGACATGCTAGATGGTAGCACAGCAACATTCACAGACATGCTAGATGGTAGCACAGCAACATTCACAGACATGCTAGATGGTAGCACAGCAACATTCACAGACATGCTAGATGGTAGCACAGCAACATTCACAGACATGCTAGATGGTAGCACAGCAACAGATTCAGTAGTACACAGTCTAAACACACATCAGTAGTACACAGTCTAAACACACATCAGTAGATAACAGTCTAAACACACATCAGTAGTACACAGTCTAAACACACATCAGTAGTACACAGTCTAAACACACATCAGTAGTACACAGTCTAAACACACATCAGTAGTTAACAGTCTAAACACACATCAGTAGTTAACAGTCTAAACACACATCAGTAGTACACAGTCTAAACACACATCAGTAGTACACAGTCTAAACACACATCAGTAGTACACAGTCTAAACACACATCAGTAGTACACAGTCTAAACACACATCAAAACACACAACGTCTCTCTCTTTGAATGGGACTGTATCTCATACTGTAAAACACACAACGTCTCTCTCTTTGAATGTCCCTAGATCTTCGGCCCGGGGCCCGACATTGTAAAAGGTTTTCTGATAGACAAATAGCTTCCACCTCCCAGGAATGTCAGTGAAACATTCTAACAGCTTCCACCTCCCGGGAATGTCAGTGAAACATTCTAACAGCTTCCACCTCCCGGGAATGTCAGTGAAACATTCTAACAGCTTCCACCTCCCGGGAATGTCAGTGAAACATTCTAACAGCTTCCACCTCCCGGGAATGTCAGTGAAACATTCTAACAGCTTCCACCTCCCGGGAATGTCAGTGAAACATTCTAACAGCTTCCACCTCCCGGGAATGTCAGTGAAACATTCTAACAGCTTCCACCTCCCGGGAATGTCAGTGAAACATTCTAACAGCTTCCACCTCCCGGGAATGTCAGTTAATGATACATTCTAGTAAGATGACATAAGTATAACGAAAGAGAAGGGGGGAGTGGGGAGAGGAGGGAAGGGGGAGTGGGGGAGAGGGGGAGGAGGGTAGGGGGCGTGGGGAGAGGGGGAGTGGGGAGAGGGGGAGGAGGGTAGGGGGAGTGGGGAGAGGGGGAGGAGGGTAGGGGGAGTGGGGAGAGGGAGAGGAGGGTAGGGGGAGTGGGGAGAGGGGGAGGAGGGTAGGGGGAGTGGGGAGAGGGGGAGGAGGGTAGGGGGAGTGGGGAGAGGGGGAGGAGGGGGAGGAGGGTAGGGGGAGTGGGGAGAGGGAGAGGAGGGTAGGGGGAGTGGGGAGAGGGGGAGGAGGGTAGGGGGAGTGGGGAGAGGGGGAGGAGGGTAGGGGGAGTGGGGAGAGGGGGAGGAGGGGGAGGAGGGTAGGGGGAGTGGGGAGAGGGGGAGGAGGGTAGGGGGAGTGGGGAGAGGGGGAGGAGGGTAGGGGGAGTGGGGAGAGGGGGAGGAGGGGGAGGAGGGTAGGGGGAGTGGGGAGAGGGAGAGGAGGGTAGGGGGAGTGGGGAGAGGGGGAGGAGGGTAGGGGGAGTGGGGAGAGGGGGAGGAGGGTAGGGGGAGTGGGGAGAGGGGGACAAACAGAGGAGAGATAGAGATAGAGAAACAGAAAGAGAGTGAAAGAAAGGGAAAGAGAGAGAGCAAAAGAGAGAGAATCCGCGTGAGAGAGAGAGCGAGAGAGTTTGTTAAGGGAAGAGGGATACTGGTCACTGGGGGAACATTATGATAGGAGGGGTGTTGGTGCGTTGACTTGACGCCCTGGGTAAATCTCTTAAAGTGTCTAAATCCACATAGGAATGCGTAAAGATATGTCTGAGAGGAATGGGATCTGTGATTGCATTCTACTGCCCACACCGCTAGGACTGTCACGGTCATGGAATGTTGGATAGCTATATACACACACACTCAGTGGCCAATTTAATAGGTACACCCATCTAGTACCGGGTCAGACCCCCCATTAACGTGTGCCAGGAAAACATTCCCCACACCATTACACCACCGCCAGCAGCCTGTACCGTTTCTGTCAACAGGCTAGTGTATCTAATAAACTGTAGTATATACAGTCAGAAACAGACTGTACAAACACTGAGATATATTGTATGCTCACATTTTTTTTATTATATTATCTTATACAAATACAATACAACTAATTTTGTTTAGCAAGTAATACTCCATAATACCCCATTACCCGTCGTTGTCTTAGCTCTCTTAATTAACTATCTTTTATTTTTATTAATTTTTTGCCCTCTTCTTATTTCAATATGCCTTGTCTTTTGTTGTTTAGGTTAGCTATTATTGTTTTATTTCACTGTAGAGCCCCCAGTCCTGCTCAACATGCCTCTGATAGCTCCTTTGTCCCTCCCCCCACACATGCGGAGACCTCATCTGGCTTAACTGGTGTCTCCAGAGATGCAACCTCTCTCTTCATTACCCAACGCCTAGGTTTACCTCCACTGAACTCACATCCTACCATACCCTTGTCTGTACATTATGCCCTTAACCTATTCCACCACGCCCAGAAATCTGCTCCTTTTATTTTATGTAGCCAACGTACTAGACGTCCAGTTCTGAAAGCCCTCAGCCGAATATTGATTCTATTACTCCTCTGTTCCTCTGGTGATGTAGAGGTAAACCCAGGTCCTATAACCCCCAGTACTACACCTATTCCCCAGGCGCTCTCATTTGTTGATTTCTGTAACCGTAAAAGCCTCGGTTTCATGCATGTTAACATTAGAAGCCTCCTCCCTAAGTTTGACTTATTCACTGCTTTAGCACACTCCGCCAACCCGGATGTTCTAGCTGTGTCTGAGTCCTGGCTTAGGAAGGCCACCAAAAATTCGGAAATTTCCATCCCCAACTACAACATTTCCCGTCAAGATAGAACTGCCAAAGGTGGCGGAGTTGCAATCTACTGCAGAGATAACCTGCAGAGTTCTGTCATACTGTCCAGGTCTGTGCCCAAACAGTTTGAGCTTCTACTCTTAAAAATCCACCTTTCCAGAAATAAGTCTCTCACTGTTGCCGCCTGTTACAGACCCCCCTCAGCCCCCAGCTGTGCCCTGGACTCTCTTCAGAGTTTGTACTGTTAGGTGACTTAAACTGGGATATGCTTAACACCTCGGCTGTACTTCAATCTAAGATTGATGCCCTCAATCTCACGCAAATTATCAAGGAACCCACCAGGTACAACCCAAAATCCGTAAACATGGGTACCATTATTGATATCATTCTGACTAACTTGCCCTCCAAATACACCTCCTCTGTTTTCAACCAGGATCTCAGCGATCACTGCCTCATCGCCTGCGTTCGCAATGGGTCAGCGGTCAAACGACCACCCCTTATCACTGTCAAACGCTCCCTAACACACTTTTGTGAGCAGGCCTTTCTATTTGATCTGGCCCAGGTATCCTGGAAGGATATTGACCTCATCCCGTCAATAGAGGATGCCTGGTTGTTCTTTAAAAGTGCTTTCCTCTCCATCCTAAATAAGCATGCCCCTTTCAAAAAACGTAGAACTAAGAATAGATATAGCCCGTGGTTCACCCCAGACTTGACTGCACTAGACCAACACAAAAACATCCTGTGGCGCACTGCATTAGCATCGAACAGCCCCCGCGATATGCAGCTATTCAGGGAAGTCAGGAACAAGTACACACAGTCAGTTAGAAAAGCAAAGGCCAGCTTTTTCAAACAGAAATTTGCTTCCTGTAGTACTAACTCCAAAAAGTTCTGGGACACTGTTAAATCCATGGAGAATAAGAGCACCTCCTCCCAGTTGCCCACTGCATTGAGGCTCGGAAACACTGTTACCAACGATAAATCCACGATTATCGAAAATTTCAATAAGCATTTTGCTACGGCTGGCCATGCTTTCCACCTGGCTACCCCTACCCCGGCCAACAGCTCTGCACCCTCGGCAGCTACTTGCCCAAGCCCCCCCCGCTTCTCCTTCACCCAAATCCAGACGGCTGATGTTCTGAAAGAGCTGCTAAGTCTGGACCCCTACAAATCTGCTGGGCTAGATAATCTGGACCCTCTCTTTCTGAAATTATCAGCCAAAATTGTTGCAACACCTATCTCTAGCCTGTTCAACCTCTCTTTCGTATCGTCTGAGATCCCTAGAGATTGGAAGGCTGCCGCGGTCATCCCCCTCTTCAAAGGAGGAGACACTCTAGACCCAAACTGTTATAGACCAATATCCATCCTGCCCTGCCTTTCTAAAGTTTTCGAAAGCCAAGTTAACAAACAGATAACTGACCACTTCGAATCCCACCGTACCTTCTCTGCTATGCAATCTGGTTTCCGAGCTGGTCATGGGTGCACCTCAGCTACGCTCAAGGTACTGAACGACATCATTACCGCCATCGATAAAAGACAGTACTGTGCAGCCGTTTTCATCGACCTGGCCAAGGCTTTCGACTCTGTCAATCACCGCATTCTTATTGACAGACTCAATAGCCTTGGTTTCTCAAGTGACTGCCTTGCCTGGTTCTCTAACTACTTTGCAGACAGAGTTCAGTGTGTCAAATCGGAGGGCCTATTGTCCGATCCTCTGGCAGTCTCTATGGGGGTGCCACAGGGTTCAATTCTTGGGCCAACCCTTTTCTCTATATACATCAACGATGTCGCTCTCGCTGCTGGTGACTCTCTGATCCATCTCTATGCAGATGACACCATTCTGTATACATCTGGCCCCTCTTTGGATACTGTGTTTACTAACCTTCAATCAAGCTTCAATGCCATACAACACTCCTTCCGTGGCCTCCAACTGCTCTTAAACGCTAGTAAAACTAAGTGCATGCTTTTCTATCGTACGCTGCCAGCACCCGCCCACCGGACTATCATCACTACTCTCGACGGATCCGAATTAGAATACGTGGACACCTACAAATACCTAGGCATCTGGTTAGACTATAAACTCAACTTCCAGACTCACATCAACCATCTCCAATCCAAAATTAAATCCAGAATTGGCTTCCTATTTCGCAACAGAGCCTCCTTCACTCATGCTGCCAAACATGCCCTTGTAAAACTGACTATCCTACCGATCCTTGATTTTGGCGATGTCATTTACAAACTAGCCTCCAACACTCTACTTAGCAAATTGGATGTAGTCTATCACAGTGCCATCCGTTTTGTCACCAAAGCCCCATACACTACCCATCACTGCGACCTGTATGCTCTCGTTGGCTGGCCTTCATTATATATTCGTCGCCAAACCCACTGGCTCCAGGTCATCTACAAGTCTTTGTTAGGTAAATCCCCGCCCTATCTCAGCTCACTGGTCACTATAGCAACACCCACCCGTAGCATGCGCTCCAGCAGGTTTATCTCTCTGGTCACCCCCAAAGCCAACACCTCCTTTGGCCGCCATTCCTTCCAGTTCGCTGCTGCCAATGACTGGAACGAATTGCAAAAATCATTGAAGCTAGAGGTTCCTATCTCCCTCAATAACTTTAAGCATCAGTTGTCAAAGCTGCTTATCGATCACTGCACCTGTATATAGCCCTTCTGTATATAGCCCACACTACTACCTCATCCCTATATTTATTTTTGTTTATTTCACTAATCTTGCACTCCAGTATCTCTATTTGCACATCAAAATTTGCACATCCTTCATTCCTGTGTTAATGATGATAATTCTGTAATTTATTTTACCACTATAGTCTATTTATTGTCCTACCTCCTAACCTTACTGCATTTTTGCACTACATTTTGCACTCTGTATATAGATTTTCTATTTTTTTTTTTTTTTTTTTTTTTTTTTTTTTTTGACTGTTTGTTTAATGTGTAACTCTGTGTTGTTTTTGTCGCACTGCTTTGCTTTGTCTTGGCCAGGTCGCAGTTGCAAATGAGAACTTGTTCTCAACTGACCTACCTGGTTAAATAAAGGTGAAATAAAAATAAAAAAATAAAAAAAAACTCCCCCCCCCCCCAAAACGATAGGGGTCAACAATATTGGCATCCCTGTTTTTAATGCCTTTCAATACCTCACCTTGCTAGGATAACGCCACTGAGCCTTTTCTAAAATGTTTTATTAGATTGGAGAACATATTGGGAGGGATCCATGAGTCCATACAGAACCTTCCTAGATTATGTGCTTATGGATAGCCCTCTTTAATTCAAACCACAGGAGACTGAAATGTCAATTGCAAAATGTTGATTTTCTGGTCAATTAACACATTTGTATGTGGATTTTGATGTGTGCTTGGGGTTATTGTCTTGCTGGAAGATCCACTTGCAGCCAAGTTTCAGCCCCCTGTCAGATACAACCAGTTTTTTGGCTAAAGTGTCCTGGTATTGTGTAAAGTTCATGATGCTGAAGACCTTAACAAGGACCCCAGGACCAGTGGAAGGAAAATAGCCCCATAACATCAACACATCCACCACCATGTGTCACACTAGGTATGGGGTTCTGCTTATGCATTCTCATTCTGTTGGATTACAGTATCAACCAGTAGCATGTTTAAAATGAATAGAGACAAGTCAGAACGGAAACTGGGGGCAGAGTCTCAAATGGCACCCTATCCCCTATATAGTGCACTACTTCTGACCAGAGCCCATGTCAAAAATAGTGCACAGTATAGGGAATAGGGTGCCATTTGGGATGCACACAGGTTAAAACGTCTCTCTGATTGTAATAACTCTTCAACAAGGCCCTCCAATACAAGAACTGGTGATTGAATTCCTAGTGATTGCTCTGTTGTATAGGACATGCATATTTTCCTGCACATAGCCATGCTAGTCAAGCACCAGGCAACAAAAGGATAGATAGACAGGCAGAGGCGAGGCAAGGCAGCAATTCTCACTCAAATGTTTTTTTTTTCAAGGGCCTTATCTCATTTCATTGTGAATACAAATGACTTTTTCATCTGAGAGGGCAGGTATTTACAGCTGAAATACATTACATCAAAACTCATAACCAGGCATGATTAAGGCAGAGGCACAGAATCACTGGCCTTCTTCTAAAGACTTTGGCATACTTGTTATGAAGCTGTTGTAAGTCTATATCTTCTAAATAAGAGGGGCTGCACTGAGCCTTTAGGCTTAACCACAGAATTGAAATACAATTCATACATACACTAAACGTATGTGGACACCATGCTCGCCGAACATCTCAATCCAAAATCATGGGCATTAATATAGAGTTGGTCCAACAGAGTCCAATGGCTGGAGCTTTAGACCACTCCAGCCGACGCTTGGCATTGCGCATGGTGATATTAGGCTTGTGTGCGGCTGCTCGGCCATGGAAACCCATTTCATGAAGCTCCCGACGAACAGCTCTTGTGCTGACGTTGCATTTGGAACTCTGTAGTGAGTGTTGCAACCGAGGACAGACGATTTTTACAAGCTACGAGCTACGAGCTTCAGCACTCAGTAGTCCCGTTCTCTGAGCTTGTTTGGCCTATCACTTCGCAGCTGAGCAGTTGTTGCTCCTAGACGTTTCCACTTCACAATAACAGAACTTATAGTTGACCGAGGCAGCTCTAGCAGGGCAGACATTTGACAAACTGACTTGTAAGGCCATTCTTCTGCCAATGTTTGTCTATGGAGATTGCATGGCGGTGTGCTCGATTTTATACACCTGGCAGCAACGGATGTGGATGAAATAGCCAAATCTACTAATGTGAAGGGGTGTCCACATACTTTTGTATATATAGTGTACTGTATATATACACTGCATATTAGGACTATGTTTTTTTTTTTTTCTCCCTCTCTCTCTCCCTGTAGGACACTGGTGGACTGTCAGCTCTGAGGCCTTTGTGATGAGGACGACACTGTAGACATGCCACCTGTGCACCAGGCAGTCAATAGAAGCTGTCCCCACGGCGTCAAGGACAGACAGTGGCTGGAGAGACTGGACAACAGTCATTTTACTGTGGCGCTGCGCCAACTCAAAATCCTGTCATATCATTTGAAAGGGCTGTTTCTCCGCTTTCAAAATATGTATCATGTTTTCATATATGGCTTGACACTAGCAAAGTTCATGCTCTTTAAGCCAGTTTTTGGGATTCAGCCATTTTTGGGAAATCCTGCCAGTGATGCAACAATGCCAATATGGAGATTTACAGTTCCAGTTAGCTGGTGTTCTAAAGTTTCCATTCCCCTTTAAGCTACGGCTGCTCTGAGTCTGTTATAGAATGAACTGATTCTGTCCCCTTATGACATCATTGAGGAACAGGAAGTGGGGAGTACACTACAGTAAGATAGCATCAATTCCCCATCCAACGTAGTGCACTACTGAACCTCCATCTAATGTAGTGCACTACTGAACCTCCATCTAATGTAGTGCACTACTGAACCTCCATCTAATGTAGTGCACTACTGATTCTCCATCTAATGTAGTGCACTACTGATTCTCCATCTAATGTAGTGCACTACTGATTCTCCATCTAATGTAGTGCACTACTGAACCTCCATCTAATGTAGTGCACTACTGATTCTCCATCTAACGTAGTGCACTACTGATTCTCCATCTAATGTAGTGCACTACTGATTCTCCATCTAATGTCGGCTACTATGTAATAAAACAAAGTTTGACATGTTGTAAAGTATTACACTAAATAAGGAATATAAGCCTTTGAGATGCAGTCAAGTCTCCCAGAATGCACCATTCCCCCAGAGAGAGAGCATAGCAACAGGGCCGGTTACGTAGAAAGGTAAATGTTAAGTGGCTTCATTGCAGGTGATTGCATATTTTAATACAAAAAATACATGAAGGGCCATTATTATAATTTTTTTACATTTAACGTTGATTTAACTAGGCAAGTCAGTACAATGACGGCGTACACCGGCCAAACAAGTACTACGCTGGGCCAATTGTGCCCCGCCGTATGGGACTGCAAATCACAGACGTTGTGATAAAGTCTGGATTCAAACTAGGTTGTCTGTAGTGACGCCTCTAGCACTAAGATGCAGTGTCGTAGACCACTGCGCCAATTGGGAGCCCAAGTTAAGGGACATGAAGGAACATTAAGGGACATTAAGGGACATGGGCAGATGTGAGGAGGAGCATTTATTCTCCTTTCACTGTTTTCCAGAACTTCTTGGGGTTAGACCCACAGAGAGAGAACTGCTCCTTAAAGTAACTAACTTTGGCCTTCCGGAGAGCCACCACTTTATTTTAAGAATATGAAATGTCAGAATAATAGTAGAGAGAATGATTTATTTAAGCTTTTATTTATTTCATCACATTCCCAGTGGGTCAGAAGTTTACATACACTCAATTAGTATTTGGTAACATTGCCTTTAAATTGTTTAACTTGGGTCAAACATTTCAGGTAGCCTTCCACAAGCTTCCCACAATAAGTTGGGTGAATTTTGGCCCATTCCTCCGGAAAGAACTGGTGTAACTGAGTCAGGTTTGTAGGCCTCTTTGCTCACACACTTTTTCAGTTCTGCCCACATATTTTCTATAGGATTGATGTCAGGGCTTTGTGGTGGCTACTCCAATACCTTGACTTTGTTGTCCTTAAGCCATTTTGCCACAACTTTGGAAGTATGCTTGGGGTCATTGTCCATTTGGAAGACCCATTTGCGACCAAGCTTTAACTTCCAGACTGATGTCTTGAGATGTTGCTTCAATATATCCACAAAATGTTCCTTCCTCATGACGCCATCTATTTTGTGAAGTGCATCAGTCCCTCCTGCAGCAAAGCACCCCCACAACATGATGCTGCCACCCCTGTGCTTCACGGTTTGGACGGTGTTCTTCGGCTTGCAAGCCTCCCCCTTTTTCCTCCAAACATAACCTTGGTCATTATGGCCAAACAATTATATTTTGGTTTCATCAGACCAGAGGACATTTCTCAAACATTTCTGGAAATTGCTCCCAAGGATAAAACAGACCTGTGAAGGTCTACAATTTTTTTCTGAGGTCTTGGCTGATTTATTTAGATTTCCCATGATGTCGAGCAAAGAGGCACTGAGTTTGAAGGTAGGCCTTGAAATACAATCAGAAGCTTCTAAAGCCATGACATCCTTTTCTGGAATTTTCCAAGCTGTTTAAAGGCACAGTCAACTTAGTGTATGTACATTTCTGACCCACTGGAATTGTGGTATAGTGAATTATAAGTGAAATAATCTGTCTGTATACAATTGTTGGAAAAATTACTTGTGTCATGCACAAAGTAGATGTTGAGTGGTTGAAAAATTTGTTTTAATGACTTCAACCTCAGTGTATGTAAACGTCCGACTTCAACTGTATTTCTTATTTGGCTGAAAGGCTATTTGTGATGATCTCTTAACCCCTGGAGTCGAATCCCCATCAAAATCTGTCTGATTAAGTTAGAGCTACAAACTATGTCTCGCCCATTCACCCTCTGAATGGCTCACATACACGATATATACGTCTCAATTGTCTCAAGGTTAAAGAAGGATTTTTAAGCCTGTCTCCACCCTTCATCTACACTGATTGAAGTGGATTTTACAGGTGACATCAATGAGGGATCATAGCTTTCACCTGGATTTACCTGGTCAGTCTGTCATGGAAAGTTCTTAATGTTTTGTACACTCAGTGTATATGGAAGTACTTTAGTGCCAAAAAAGGGGTTAAATATGGGTAAATTCTTAAATCTCTCAGACATAGGACAGACACTTCAGAACAAACTTCCTTTTGATGTATTCCTTGACTATGTGTTTTGTCATGTATGAATCTGTTATGTGTTTTGCCATGTATGAATCTGTTATTCAAAGCATTTCTATGGACTAACAGCAGAAAGGCCAAATTCTATGTTTTATCAATTATTATTAATATACTTTTTTTGGGGGGGATACTTAATTCAAAATCAAATAGCTAAATTATCCTTGGTATGACCATCTTAAAACAATTACATATGTTAGCTTCACAGGAGGTTGGTGGCACCTTTACTTTGGGGAGGATGGGCTCAGTGGAATGCTATCAAATACACCAAACACATGGTTTACATTTGTTTCATGCCATTACATTCGCACCATTCCAGCCATTATTATGAGGCGTCCTTCCCTCAGCAGCCCCCACTGGTTAGGTTCATAGAAACCCAGCCCCGGGCCTTAAGATCTTAGGCAGTTAATGAAGGCTATGGCTTGTGTCCCAAATGGAACCCTATTCCCAGAGCGAAACACTGAACAATGGGCACTAACTGCCACCACCAGCCCTATGGGCCCTGGTCTAAAGTAGTGCACTATAAAGGGAACAGGGTGCCATCTGGGACGCAGCTTATCTCCTCATGCCTTTATGTTAACACTAGAACCGCTAAAGCAGACTGCTCATTCATAAATTAATTGTATTACTCTGCCATTTTTAAAGTCACACCCCCCCTAAGTAAGTCTATATAAAACACTGCAGTTAGAATCGTAACACCACAAATAGAACTGGAGTCATAACCAGTTTATGAGGGAATGTCATTATCTTAATGGTTTTCCCCCATTGATAGATAGATAGATAGATAGATAGATAGATAGATAGATAGATAGATAGATAGATAGATAGATAGATAGATAGATAGATAGATAGATAGATAGATAGATAGATAGATAGATAGATAGATAGATAGATAGATAGATAGATAGATAGATAGATAGATAGATAGATAGATAGATAGATAGATAGATAGATAGATAGATAGATAGATAGATAGATAGATAGATAGGTACTTTATTGATCCCCGGGGGGGAAATTTCATAATTGCCCCTCATTCTCCTGACAGTAGGGCCTGCTCCTCTCATTCTCCTGACAGTAGGACCTGCTCCTCTCATTCTCCTGACAGTAGGACCTGCTCCTCTCATTCTCCTGACATTAGGACCTGCTCCTCTCATTCTCCTGACATTAGGACCTGCTCCTCTCATTCTCCTGACAGTAGGACCTGCTCCTCTCATTCTCCTGACAGTAGGACCTGCTCCTCTCATTCTCCTGACAGTAGGACCTGCTCCTCTCCTTCTCCTGACAGTAGGGCCTGCTCCTCTCATTCTCCTGACAGTAGGGCCTGCTCCTCTCATTCTCCTGACATTAGGACCTGCTCCTGACAGTAGGACCTGCTCCTCTCATTCTCCTGACATTAGGACCTGCTCCGCTCATTCTCCTGACAGTAGGACCTGCTCCTCTCATTCTCCTGACAGTAGGACCTGCTCCTCTCATTCTCCTGACAGTAGGACCTGCTCCGCTCATTCTCCTGACAGTAGGACCTGCTCCTCTCATTCTCCTGACATTGGAAGGTACCCTGATCACCCTGATAATTGCCTTGAAACTGAACCTAAACTATACTGAAACTAATTTCACACACATAACAGATGAATGAAATATAGTAAAGTATGATGGGGGAGAAAGGGGGAGAATGGGTAAGTTGATGAGCGAGGGGGAGCAGACGATGCATCATGTAATCACCAACTGTGAAGGAAGAACATGTAGGACCATTGTTTTGTATTGGTATATGCTAATTGTAATCTCTAAATGGGAGGGACCCTCTATCAGTCTTATCAGTCTCCTCTGGTGTGTGCAACGACAAGAAGACCAAGATGAATGGATGCACGTGCTGCGTTAGCACGGCTACAAGATCTGAATGAAAAGGACTCAGACGGAAGAAATTCATCATGAAATCTCTGAT
The DNA here is from genome assembly GCA_023634145.1 of Thymallus thymallus. Classification (NCBI taxonomy): domain Eukaryota; kingdom Metazoa; phylum Chordata; class Actinopteri; order Salmoniformes; family Salmonidae; genus Thymallus; species Thymallus thymallus. Next base: position 5,326,830 of record CM042382.1, read on the forward strand.
GATTGTTCTTCTGAATCTGAGCCTCATCCTGAACCTACACCTCCGAGGACTAAGAACAAAAAATACATACCGGTGCACACTGAGCAGGTGCCAGCGCCACCACCAAATGAAACGGTGAGACAGGAGTAGGGTTGCATATTTTGAGGTGAAAACTTTCCGTGGGAATTAACGGAAATATATGCAAATTAATATTAATACCATTTAAATGTAGATGTTTTTTGCATTGGATATATTTACCATATCATATGGCGACAGAAACATAAACCTTTTACCTTTTCATAAGTAGACATAATTTCAAAAGACTAAATCCTTCTAATAGAAATAAAAAAAACACTTTAGTTACGAATTGAACTTTAATTAAATCTAGAATCGGCTTCCTATTTCGCAACAAAGCCTCCTTCTCTCATGCTGCCAAACATGCCCTTGTAAAACTGATCCTACCGATCCTTGACTTCGGCGATGTCATTTACAAAATAGCCCCCAACACTCTACTCAGCAAATTGGATGTAGTCTATCACAGTGCCATCCGTTTTGTCACCAAAGCCCCATATCCTACCCACCACTGCGACCTGTATTCTCTCGTTGGCCGGCCCTCACTACATATTCGTCGCCAAACCCACTGGCTCCAGGTCATCTATAAGTCTTTATTAGGTAAATCCCCGCCCTATCTCAGCTTGCTGGTCACCATAGCAACACCTACTTGTAGCATGCGCTCCAGCAGGTATATCTCACTGACCACCCCCAAAGCCAACACCTCCTTTGGCCGCCATTCCTTCCAGTTCTCTGCTGCCAATGACTGGAACGAATTGTAAAAATCATTGAAGCTAGAGGCTCCCATCTCCCTCACTAACTTTAGGCATCAGCTGTCAAAGCTGCTTATTGATCACTGCACCTGTATACAGCCCTTCTGTAAATAGCCCACCCAACTACCTCATCCCCATATTTTTATTTTTTTAACTTCCGCTCAATTTTGCACTCCAGTATCTCTATTTGCACATCATCATTTGCACATTCCATCATTCCAGTGATTATGCTAATCTGTAATTTATTTCACCACTATGGCCTATTTATTGTCTTCCTAACCTTACTGCATTTTGCAATACATTTGCACTCTGTATATAGATTTTCTATTGTGTTACTGACTGTACGTTTGTTTATTCTCATGTGTAACTCTGTGTTGTTTTTTGTCGCACTGCCTTGCTTTGTCTTGGCCAGGTCGCAGTTGCAAATGGGAACTTGTTCTCAATTTAAACACACTTTGCTTTAGGCTATTATTTACTAGTAAACACAAAAATCATGTATGTCATATAAAATATATTCACCCCACCCAGTATTGTAATCAAAACTTAGCAGAAAGCATGTAGTCCTTGGCTCAGACAGTGTAGTAGTGTGGGCTCAATAGCATCTCATTAGTGTGCAAGATCTTGAGAATCAGCTGTACATGTGATGGAAGAATGCTCTGTGCATGCAGAGGGTTGCAATTCCATTGAATTGGGGATAGTTTAACCAAAATATGCCACAAGACCTAGAATTGCCTTAAGTTTATCCCATAAAAAAGAAAGGTTCACTGTTATAAGCTAACTTTTGATGTATTTAAGCAAAACTTCCAAAATTCCAGGGCTTAACTTCTCATGGAAAAGTTCTGGAAAATGTCTGTAAATTTACCGGAAAGTTTACGACCCTTTACAACCCTAGTCCTGTTCTAATTAAAATCATTGTGGGAAGTTAGTTGAATCAAGACTCATTCAGCCATAGTCTTGTAAACATTATTTTGGTTAGCTAGCTCGCTAACATTAGCATATCTAGCTAGCTACTTCTGTACATATTATGTTTTTGCTGTTATCAAAAACAACGCCTGGGAATGAACTTTCTGTAAAGTTTCATTCAAAATAGTTGCACAAAGCTGCGTGCATAGTGCACCACAATAGAGACAGACCGCGCTACCGAGACCGACTACACACGGCATGGGCTCAGAGCGTGTTGCTCTTAAAAGCGACCGTGTAGTGAAGAAATGGAGATGCGACTAATGTCGTAAAAAAAATGTAATGACATTTAAAAATGTCACGCGTTAAATCGGAATTAACACATTAACTTTGACAGTCCTAATGATCACAAAAAAGATTTGGACGCAGAAGGGTTATTCCTCTGCAAGTGCAAATGTTATCGTGCAGTAGCTTAGGTGCATACAGGCTAATCTATAGTTGCTAAAACTGATGTACACTCACACAGGAAAATATTTGGTTCCAAACAGAAGCAACGGTAGGTCATATTTTTGTGCTTAGCGAGGGACTTTTCTAGAAGCAATTCAACTTTTACGTCTCCTCTCACCTTAATTCAAGTCACTACCCTTAAAACATGCATTATCATTCAGACACGGAGGCTCTAAAATACCTCCATTTTTTGAATAAATTTCCCTTTTTGGATGTGATTAATTTCCTTCTCAGTAAATATGTCAGTTTATGCACAGAATACTGATCATGGAGGCTTTGTCACAAATTGTACCCTATTCACTACATAGTACACTACTTGACCGGAGCCTATAGGCACAACTGGAGCCTTGTTTTATTACGACGGGGCGGAAGGGAGGGAGAGGAGGCCTGAGGAAAATCTAAATGACCTTAATCTAAAATGGGGCTAAATGGGAAGCAATCGGTTTTATCTTTGCATTTTGAGACAGTGCCGTTTTCACTTCAACCTGATGGATCAAATTGTTCTGACGCGTTCTTACTGAACTTCTTTCACACACTCTGAGAGCCCCTACCCTTAGGCTACGTCCGAAATGGCACCCTGATGCCTAAATAGTGGGCTACTTTGACCAGAGCCTCATGGGCCCTGCACTATATAGGGAATAAAGTGCCATTTGGGACACAACTTTAGTAGTCTGGCTTTCATTGAGACAAGATGACTGACATTACCATTCTGCTCCATGGCATTTCCTATGACAACAAAGGGCCAGGCCCAAGATGGCTGACATTACCATTCTGCTCCATGGCATTTCCTAGCCAGGCCCTTTGTTGTCATATTCCCTTTTTTTTGGCCTCAAATAAACATTTGAAATCTTAAAAGCAAAGAGAACATTGACAGGTGTATTTGTGTTAGCCTTCTGGTATTGGGTGGGAAGAAGTACTAGTTGGAAAAGTCAAGGTTAGCCCACTCTGACAAAGCAGTTTAAAGTTTTCAGGCTTCCGTTGAAGAGCATCTACAGAGTGGCAGGGAATTGGTCCCATTGTGAATGAAAGGGCTTTCTAAATGCTTCTTGCCCTCTTGGAAGAGAGGGCATTTTCAAGAGACTACAGAATTCTCCTAAGCCACAATTATCCTGAGCTGAAGCTGAATGCTCATTCTTTTCAAGCCCCAGTTGCTTCAATCTTGTGGCCGTTGACACTTGAACCCCATTGCCTTTTGATTGAAGTAAAGAGGAAGTGTGAAAATGGCAGTCATGGTCAAAGCATGGATGGCGATGGCTCAGGGGCTGTGACTGGGCAGGTAGCCTATTGCTTTGTCTCACATTCACAGATCAAGTCTACAGATTGCAACATAGATTAGAGTTGGAATGTATCTTTCTGGAAGACCTGTATTGCTTACTTACCTTGTACTGTACTGTGTACTGTGTAGCACTGAGCTTTCATCAAATTTTAGGATGTAATTCCTCAGGCTTTCTAATTTACATGCAGCATAGCCATAACGCCTGTCACTTTCCTCCAGCGATAATTCTTATCTCCACCTTTTACCTTGTGTACCAAGGTGAAGTACTTTGATTTTAAAGAAATGTGCAGACGTCTACATTTTATCAGCAGAAAGAAAGAACCTGAACTAACCAAACAAACAAACATCATGGTCCATCAAGTTATGGAAAAGTACAGATTATTTTAATTGAAAAATTAATTGTAATTCTAATGAGGCTAGCTCTCTGAGGCAAAAACTCTTGAAGGGATGTGGTTTCTTATCGGTCGAATGGAGAACTAAAACCCAGACGCAGAGTGAAAGACGTGAGGGGCTATTAGCTCATTGAGTGACTGTTGAAAGTCACTTTTCTCAGAAAGAACATAGAGCTGGCAGAAGCAGAGGAAATAGGTCTACATACATACATACTCAAGATCATTCACACAGTTTTCAGGGGGATTAGAGGATCCACAACAAGTGATGAGTTTCCCCCCAAACACCTACTTTCTGTTCTGGTGCATTTTTCAAGATCATTGGCCCATCCGTTTTATGGGACTAGACTGTCCTTGTGTGAGGGATCCACAAGTCGTAGAATTTCTCCCCTAAAACACCACCTGCTGAACAAACAATGATTCATGAGATGAGCAGAAAATATTTGCGGTCGTCTGCATATTCATCCACTGCTGATTTATCCCATTACTGTGCCGTTGATTTGCATTTTCAGCAGCATGCATGCGGCGTATCACGGTCAAGGTCGGTGTGGACGTTCTCCAGGCTCTGGTGTGTCCATGAAGCATCCCAATGAGGCATCTCTTTCTCAGGGGAGATATTGATCAGCTGAACAGATAAAAGCTGCTGGAATCAGCTGGTGGCGTCTGTTAGACGAAGAGCCATGCCCAACTGGGAGGATGGACCAGGACACTGATTAGCCTGGCCTAACCAAAGAAGAAGAAATAACCCAATGACAAACTGGCATATAAAGGGAAAACTGTATCAGTGATCTAGGCCTGGTGCATATTGTCTCGGCCTAATCAGGAGCATCTCATCGGTTATGCAACAATAAGCTAATTATGTCTGTCAGATCAGTTAGATTGTAATTAGTCTGTAAAGTTTTAGGGGGAAAAGTAGGTCTTTCAACTTCCTATAAACCTTCCTCATATTCCTAATTATTAATCGTCTTTGCTCCCTGGTCGCGTTTCATTATGGTTTCTGCTCTAATCAAACTTTTTGTCACAGATGTTAATTACAAACAAATGTTTGTCACTAATGAAGACGTCCAGACATAAGCCTGGTTATGTTGTTATGTTATTATGTTGTTTTAGTATTTGACTGTGTATTTGACTGTGATGTATCTTGTACTATTTTTCTTCTCTTACCGCTAACTATTGTTAAGTCTATATCAGGGTTCCACTGGGTTCGTCATCGAACAGCAGTTTTGGCACATTTCTGCAACATCTTTCAAGATTCTATCAATTAAACTAGATGGATTTAGATGGATTTAGATGGGTTTAGATGGGTTTAGATGGATTTAGATGGATTTAGATGGATTTAGATGGGTTTAGATGGATTTAGATGGATTTAGATGGATTTAGATGGGTTTAGATGGATTTAGATGGATTTAGATGGATTTAGATGGATTTAGATGGGTTTAGATGGATTTAGATGGATTTAGATGGGTTTAGATGGGTTTAGATGGGTGCAGTTCTAGACTGCAATGTGCACTAAGACTATGTCTCAATTGGCACCCTATTCCCATAGTGTACTACATTTGGTTCAAAGTAGCACTCTATATAGGATATAGGGCGCCATTTGGGACGCAATCTAAAGCTTAAAATAATGTTTTCTCCAGAAGCGATGAGAGAGAATCTAATGCTAAAACTGACTATGAATCCTCAAAAAGCTGAATGACCGATTGATCCGACACCAAAATGGACAATTAAAGCTGTGAAATTAGCATTTCCGTTTTTTTGTGTGCCGTCGGTTCCAAGGATATATAATCTATTAGAAACGGCAGCAGAGCCATCAGAGAGCTTCCCTATATAGTGCACCACATTTTAGAATAGTCTTCCAAGCTTCCATCTATTGAATTGGATGGATTTAGCCTAGATGAGTTTAGCTTCAGACTAGGGATGCAAATTTCGGTCAATTTTGCTGCCAACTAACCGACCCTCGTTAACCGGTCAACAAAAAGTTACATTTTTTTCCAAACAGTAAAATCAGATGACCAACAGAAAATTGCCTACTATGCATGCATACAAGGAACAGACATTTTCATTAAGAGCTTAATGGAAACCTGCAACAATAGCAAGTCTATTGTCTTACATTCAAAAGGCTATAGCCTATTATTGAACACGCAACTTCTGTAATAAAGCGGCTATTCTACTCTGGACGGGTCTGACTTAGAGTATGTGGACAACTACAAATACCTAGATGTCTGGTTAGACTGTTCACTCTCCTTCCAGACTCACATTAAGCATCTCCAATTCAAAATTAAATCTAGAATCGGCTTCCTATTTCGCAACAATGCCTCCTTCTCTCATGCTGCCAAACATGCCCTTGTAAAACCTACCATCCTACCGATCCTTGACTTCGGCGATGTCATTTACGAAATAGCCTCCAACACTCTACTCAGCAAATTGGATGTAGTCTATCACAGTGCCATCCGTTTTGTCACCAAAGCCCCATGTACTACCCACCACTGCGACCTGTATTCTCTCGTTGGTTGGCCCTCACTACATATTCACCGCCAAACCCACTGGCTCCAGATCATCTATAAGTCTTTGCTAGGTAAATCCCTGCCTTATCTTAGCTCACTGGTCACCATAGCAACACCCACCCGTAGCATGCGCTCCAGCAGGTATATTTCACTTGTCATCCCCAAAGCCAACACCTCCTTTGGCCGCCATTCCTTCCAGTTCTCTGCTGCCAATGACTGGAACGAATTATAAAAATCATTGAAGCTGGAGATTCCCATCTCCCTCAATAACTTTAAGCATCAGCTGTCAGAGCTGCTTACTGATCACTGCACCTGTATACAGCCCATCTATAAATAGCCCATCCTACTACCTCATCCCCATATTGTTATTTTTTTGCTCATTTGCACCCCGGTATCTCTATTTGCACATCATCATCTGCACATCTATCAGTCCAGTGTTAATGCTAAATTGTAATTATTTCGCCACTATGGCCTATTTATTGCCCTACCTTCCTAATCTTACTACATTTGCGCACACTGTATATAGAGTTTCTATTGTGTTATTGACTGTACGTTTGTTTATTCCATGTGTAACTCTGTGTTGTTTTTTGTCGCACTGTTTTGCTTTGTCTTGGCCAGGTCGCAGTTGTAAATGAGAACTTGTTCTCAACTGGCCTACCTGGTTAAATAAAGGTGAAATAAAATAGTATATATTTATAACTGTGACCATTAAAACAGTTTTTAACATGCGACTGCATTTAGAATTGTTATTTGTTGCGCAATGCGGAATGACTGGGCTTATAAAAGCACTTTTCACTCCAGTACCAGCATCACACTGCCTGACAGATGATAAGCTATTCCACTTCTCAAACCAGGCTCTGTATCCACTAAATATGCACATTTTTCTGTTAACGTCCCTACTTCAGACGGCATGGGCCCTGGTAACTGTTAACTTCCCTACTTCAGACGGCATGGGCCATGGTAACTGTTAACTTCCCTACTTCAGACGGCATGGGCCATGGTAACTGTTAACTTCCCTACTTCAGACGGCATGGGCCCTGGTAACTGTTAACTTCCCTACTTCAGACGGCATGGGCCGTATGGTACATTGTTTTTGTGTTGAGTTTCTGTTGAGCTCTCACAGCTGTTACGGGTTCTTGTTTAAACCATTTGTTGTTTTGGTGAAGTTCGACGTTAAATAAAAGATGTTGAACATAAATAGCGCTGTGCCTTGGTCACTCAATCCAAAGGTCCGTGACAGAATGCACTACCAACCCAGGACCAAGCAGCGCTATCCTAGGAAGGAGGACCTTCCTTTCCCAGCTCCAAGGAGGGGGCCATGGGGGCTCTGGAAAGCAAGGGATGAGGAGGAGGAACGACTGTGGTGATACTTCGGCCACACCAGGTCTTCAGTGTGTGTGCCCAGCCCGGTACGTCCCGTGCCGGCTCCCCGCACCAAGCCTCCACTGAAGGTGTCCAAGCTGATAGAGGGGGAGATCTGTCGGGGGGGTCGGCGTCTGATAGAGGGGGAGATCTGCCGCCGGAGGGTTTCAACACCTTGCCTCTGGAGGTACAGGCATGCTGGTGGAGAGCGTGGCTGGCGCGACGTCCCAGTCCAACCTCCGGGCTGGAGCCCCCAGCGGCGCCGGTGCCCAGCCCGGGCCCGGCAGTCAACCCCGCTCCATGGCCGGCGCCATCGACTGCGCCGGTGCCCAGTCCAGAACCGGTAGCCAGCCCCGCTCCATGGCTGGCGCCATCCACTGCGCCGGTGCCCAGTCCGGGACCGGTAGTCAACCCCGCTCCATGGCTGGCGCCATCCACTGCGCCGGTGCCCAGTCCGGGACCGGCAACCGACCCAGCTCCATGGTTGGAGCCTTCTACTGCGCCGGCTGCCCAGTCCGGGACCGGTAGTCAACCCCGCTCCATGGTTGGAGCCTTCTACTGCGCCGGCTGCCCAGTCCGGGACCGGTAGTCAACCCCGCTCCATGGCTGGCGCCATCCACTGCGCCGGTGCCCAGTCCGGGACCGGCAACCAACCCAGCTCCATGGTTGGAGCCTTCTACTGCGCCGGTGCCCAGTCCGGGACCGGTAGTCAACCCCGCTCCATGGCCGGCGCCATCCACTGCGCCGGTGCCCAGTCCGTAGAACCTTTGTTGTTTTGGTGAAGTTCAACGTTAAATAAAAGATGTTGAACTTAAATAGCGCTGTGCCTTGGTCACTCATTCCAAAGGTCCGTGACAGAATGTTTGTCTGTTTATTGAGGTTACCAGACAGCCCTTTACATTGTTTATTGAGGTTACCAGACAGCCCTTTTCATTGTTTATTGAGGTTACCAGACAGCCCTTTACATTGTTTATTGAGGTTACCAGACAGCCCTTTACATTGATTATTGAGGTTACCAGACAGCCCTTTACATTGATTATTGAGGTTACCAGACAGCCCTTTTCATTGATTATTGAGGTTACCAGACAGCCCTTTTCATTGTTTATTGAGGTTACCAGACAGCCCTTTTCATTGATTATTGAGGTTACCAGACAGCCCTTTTCATTGTTTATTGAGGTTACCAGACAGCCCTTTTCATTGTTTATTGAGGTTACCAGACAGCCCTTTACATTGTTTATTGAGGTTACCAGACAGCCCTTTACATTGTTTATTGAGGTTACCAGACAGCCCTTTTCATTGTTTATTGAGGTTACCAGACAGCCCTTTACATTGTTTATTGAGGTTACCAGACAGCCCTTTTCATTGTTTATTGAGGTTACCAGACAGCCCTTTTCATTGATTATTGAGGTTACCAGACAGCCCTTTTCATTGTTTATTGAGGTTACCAGACAGCCCTTTACATTGATTATTGAGGTTACCAGACAGCCCTTTTCATTGATTATTGAGGTTACCAGACAGCCCTTTTCATTGTTTATTGAGGTTACCAGACAGCCCTTTTCATTGATTATTGAGGTTACCAGACAGCCCTTTACATTGTTTATTGAGGTTACCAGACAGCCCTTTTCATTGATTATTGAGGTTACCAGACAGCCCTTTACATTGATTATTGAGGTTACCAGACAGCCCTTTACATTGATTATTGAGGTTACCAGACAGCCCTTTACATTATTTTGTCTACAACACTTTTTGATGATGTAATTGTAAAATAGCGACCTTGTAGCAGTCATAAGGGCATGACATCAGCAGAAGGCACGGCAGGTAGACGTGCTCAGTGTACATGTATTTACAGGTCTTGGTGATGCAATGGTGAAAGCGCCATATCATACAAAACATACAAGTACATTTACCAAACATACACGTCCCAAAAAGAAATAGCTTCTGTATCAGGCTTAACCTGTCCTATCTGAACGGACACAGGTACAGCCTCCCATTGAGAAACCAAATCGAATCTGTCTCAAACAGGTACATATAAGCACTTAGCCCCCAGGACCATACAATTACCCAACTGGTAATTACAACCAATAAACTGGTTCTACAATGTAAAAGGCAATTTCCACATCCATTGGTACATTAGTCTTAATCAGACGTATTCATGATATTTCATCACCAGTCACACATGTAACAATAATATTGTCTTATTCAACGTTCTGACTCCAAAGCGTGGAGCGCAGGCCACGTAGCCTATTTCTATCTTACTACACACAACCAGAATGACAGAGACGTAGGACACAGACACACGGAACTCCGACATAACCCGAGAAATATGAACAAAGGAAACCATACATTTAATTAAATATAACTTTTACCTCATGAGTATTGCGAACGTTCATGTGCACAATAATCATTGGGTAAGAAATGGTAGGCTAAATGAACATGTATCGTATCAATGTTTAAGTGTTAGAATAAACGGTACTGGGATGGAATGATGAAACACTAGCAATTATTGTGGCATTAGATGGGAGATAGATTTAGCACATATGCATTTAAACGTGTGAAAGCAACAGCAACATTTCAACAAGAGAACAAAGCGCTCTCCACTGGTGGGAGAGCCGTGTCTATGGTGCGTCTGCGCCACAGTAATAATTCATTTTAACAACAAATTCCAAAAGCTTCAGAAGTCAATTAAAATGATACATTTTGACATCCCAAAAGACCAGTAGGCCAATGCTAGTAATTGTTGCTTGATGCCCCATTGCTGGTAAGCTTGCAAAGTAAACGCTTAATATTCTTGATCACCTAACAATTTTTGGAGCTGCATATTTATTTATATCAATTTCGCTCAATAAAATTTGACGTTTGCGATGCACCCGATCCTGTATCTGTACAGCAAATCAGCAATCTGTTCTCTAGTTCACCACCCGACCAGTTTGCTGGTCCAATCAGAGGGCAAAATGAGTGACCAAACCTGGCCAGATAATTGAATGTGATCAAAGTCAAGTCTTGAGGCTAGTTATTTTATTTGATATCAAGTCGAGTCTCAAGTCATCAAATATGTGACTCGAGTCAGACTCGAGTCTAAGTCAACGAGTACACAACTGCCATTCTGTCCTCTGGCGTTTTTTAAGAGCTGGGAAAATAAACCGACACCTCTCACACACTCACACTCAAACACACACACACACACACACACACAGACTCTGGCTGCGGGCATGGGATGATCAGTCGTAGCATGTATTGGAGTCTTGGGCTTTGTCCCAAATGGCACCCTATTCCCTGTATAGGCCCCGGTCTATTCCCTATGGGCCCCGGTCTATTCCCTATGGGCCCCGGTCTATTCCCTATGGGCCCCGGTCTATTCCCTGTATAGGCCCCGGTCTATTCCCTATGGGCCCCGGTCTATTCCCTGTATAGGCCCCGGTCTATTCCCTATGGGCCCCGGTCTATTCCCTGTATAGGCCCCGGTCTATTCCCTATGGGCCCCGGTCTATTCCCTATGGGCCCCGGTCTATTCCCTGTATAGGCCCCGGTCTATTCCCTGTATAGGCCCCGGTCTATTCCCTGTATAGGCCCCGGTCTATTCCCTATGGGCCCCGGTCTATTCCCTATGGGCCCCGGTCTATTCCCTATGGGCCCCGGTCTATTCCCTATGGGCCCCGGTCTATTCCCTGTATAGGCCCCGGTCTATTCCCTATGGGCCCCGGTCTATTCCCTATGGGCCCCGGTCTATTCCCTATGGGCCCCGGTCTATTCCCTATGGGCCCCGGTCTATTCCCTATGGGCCCCGGTCTATTCCCTATGGGCCCCGGTCTATTCCCTATGGGCCCCGGTCTATTCCCTATGGGCCCCGGTCTATTCCCTATGGGCCCCGGTCTATTCCCTATGGGCCCCGGTCTATTCCCTATGGGCCCCGGTCTATTCCCTGTATAGGCCCCGGTCTATTCCCTATGGGCCCCGGTCTATTCCCTATGGGCCCCGGTCTATTCCCTATGGGCCCCGGTCTATTCCCTATGGGCCCCGGTCTATTCCCTATGGGCCCCGGTCTATTCCCTATGGGCCCCGGTCTATTCCCTATGGGCCCCGGTCTATTCCCTATGGGCCCCGGTCTATTCCCTATGGGCCCCGGTCTATTCCCTATGGGCCCCGGTCTATTCCCTATGGGCCCCGGTCTATTCCCTATGGGCCCCGGTCTATTCCCTATGGGCCCCGGTCTATTCCCTATAGGCCCCGGTCTAAAGTAGTGCAACAGAACGAGAACAGGGTGCCATTTAGGAAGCAGCCTGGGATCCTGTCAGCATACATACATTAGCAATGAGGAAGCATGGGGATTAGATAGATAGATAGATAGATAGATAGATAGATAGATAGATAGATAGATAGATAGATAGATAGATAGATAGATAGATAGATAGATAGATAGATAGATAGATAGATAGATAGATAGATAGATAGATAGATAGATAGATAGATAGATAGATAGATAGATAGATAGATAGATAGATAGATAGATAGATAGATAGATAGATAGATAGATAGATAGATAGATAGATAGATAGATAGATAGATAGATAGATAGATAGATAGATAGATAGATAGATAGATAGATAGATAGATAGATAGATAGATAGGTACTTTATTGATCCCCGGGGGGGAAATTTCTGTTTGGGACGGCGGGGGCAAACAGTCATAGGGAGAGGATCAGGTTGCCCCTGCCGTCCCAAACAGTCATAGGGAGAGGATCAGGTTGCCCCCGCCGTCCCAAACAGTCATAGGGAGAGCGTGTTGTTATTGCCCAAGGGGAGCACTGAACAAGACAATATTTACATCTCATTATTTAGGGTCGGGTGGCGAGGATGTTAAACACTGAAGCATGTTGCATGACACTTTGGTCCTTTTAGAATCATCTATGAAATTATTAATGTTCATCTCAGCAGTTTGGGCTGCATAGGATATCTTTGAAATTATTTCAATTATAACATTTTAAGTGCCAGTCTCTCAAATCAAATGTCATTTTCTTGACAGCACAGCAGTAGCCTAATCTGAAGACGGTTAAAAAGATGTGATTAAAGAGTCAAGTACCTCTCAGAGTACATACTAGTCCTTCCTCAGCCTGTCGACTCCTAATATACTGTAGAGCTACAGAGTACATACTAGTCCTTCCTCAGCCTGTCGACTCCTAATATACTGTAGAGCTACAGAGTACATACTAGTCCTTCCTCAGCCTGTCGACTCCTGATATACTGTAGAGCTACAGAGTACATACTAGTCCTTCCTCAGCCTGTCGACTCCTAATATACTGTAGAGCTACAGAGTACATACTAGTCCTTCCTCAGCCTGTCGACTCCTAATATACTGTAGAGCTACAGAGTACATACTAGTCCTTCCTCAGCCTGTCGACTCCTGATATACTGTAGAGCTACAGAGTACATACTAGTCCTTCCTCAGCCTGTCGACTCCTAATATACTGTAGAGCTACAGAGTACATACTAGTCCTTCCTCAGCCTGTCGACTCCTAATATACTGTAGAGCTACAGAGTACATACTAGTCCTTCCTCAGCCTGTCGACTCCTAATATACTGTAGAGCTAGAGTACATACTAGTCCTTCCTCAGCCTCTCGACTCCTAATATACTGTAGAGCTACAGAGTACATACTAGTCCTTCCTCAGCCTGTCGACTCCTAATATACTGTAGAGCTACAGAGTACATACTAGTCCTTCCTCAGCCTGTCGACTCCTGATATACTGTAGAGCTACAGAGTACATACTAGTCCTTCCTCAGCCTGTCGACTCCTGATATACTGTAGAGCTACAGAGTACATACTAGTCCTTCCTCAGCCTGTCGACTCCTGATATACTGTAGAGCTACAGAGTACATACTAGTCCTTCCTCAGCCTGATTGTTTATTAACTAGTAAAGAGTAGCCTACAGGAAAGTGTGTTTAAATCATTTGTAACTTATTAACAATTTCTGCTAGTTTGTTTTTGCCTGCTAACTGAGGAGTGTTAAATCACCTGTTACAAAAACATGTTTCATTTAAAAAAAAATGTATCTTACAAAGGAGTTGTTTAATCTAACTGCTTAACTATTTATCTGTACATGGAATTGTATTAGGTTTTTTTTTTACACATTTTTTCTAATCTTTACAGGAAAATGCCTCAGGCACTATCTGATGTGTGGAGACATTTCACTGCAGCTAATGTAGAAGGAAAAGCTGCTTAGAAGGTATTTGCACTGGTGACAGACAATAATGCTGAGGTTACCAGACATTGAACCATGAAGGCTGCTTGGTCTTAAGTGGAGGAGTCCTACCCTCACATCACACCCATTGGCTGTGCTGATCATGCATTGAATCTGCTCCTCAAGGACATCATGGCACTGAAAACAGGAAATGGTTAGGTATGTGAATGGCCATCAAGTTATAGCAGCAATCTACCTCACCAAGCAAAGTGAGAAGAATAAGAGCACCACATTGAAGCTGCCCAGCAACACCCGTTGGGGTGGTGTTGTCATCATGTTTGACAGTCTCCTGGAGGGGAAGGAGTCTCTCCAAGAAATGGCCAAATCACAGTCTGTCAATATGGACAGCCCCATCAAGAGGATCCTCCTGGATGATGTATTTTGGGAGAGAGTGGTAAGGTTAACACCACCTACAATCAGACAGTCAGTCAGGAAGTTATAACTCTGTAATGGTACAGTAGGTTAACACCACCTACAATCAGACAGTCAGTCAGGAAGTTATAACTCTGTAATGGTACAGTAGGTTAACACCACCTACAATCAGACAGTCAGTCAGGAAGTTATAACTCTGTAATGGTACAGTAGGTTAACACCACCTACATTCAGACAGTCAGTCAGGAAGTTATAACTCTGTAATGGTACAGTAGGTTAACACCACCTACAATCAGACAGTCAGTCAGGAAGTTATAACTCTGTAATGGTACAGTAGGTTAACACCACCTACATTCAGACAGTCAGTCAGGATGTTATAACTCTGTAATGGTACAGTAGGTTAACACCACCTACATTCAGACAGTTTCTTGACTGTGTCCAGCTCGCTAATAATCAGTTAAATGAAAGCTATACAGTCAGTCAAGGAGCTGAAAATTCCAAAAATGATGGATACAGGACTATTTTTTGCCAATTTTGACAGCGAGGAAATAAAACCAATTTTCAGTGCGGCCCTCCGGACCCCGTTGAACACCGAATGAGACACCCGAGGCAAAATGAGTTTTGACATCCCTGTAATAATTATGTGAATTCTCTTACAACATAAAAACAAAAACTAAATTGCTCATGGCTGTCTCTTGTCCCTCAGCAACAGATATAGCGTGCCTTGGGAAAGTATTCAGACCCCTTGACTTTTTCCACATTTTGTTAGGTTACAGCCTTATTCTAAAATTGATTCAATTTTAGAATAATCTACACCCAATACCCCATAATGACAAAGCAAAAACTGTTTTTTAGAAAGTTTGCTAATTTATAAAAAATTTAAAAAACTGAAATATCATATTTACATACAAGTATTCAGACTCTTTAGTCAGTGCTTTGTTGAAGGACCTTTGGCAGCGATTACAGCCTCGAGTCTTCTTGGGTATGACGCTACAAGCTTGGCACACCTGTATTTGGGGAGTTTCTCCCATTCTTCTCTGCAGATCCTCTCAAGCTCTGTCAGGTTGGATGGGGAGCATTGTTGTCTCTCCAGAGATGTTAGATCGGGTTCAAGTCCGGGCTCTGACTAGGCCACTCAAGGACATTCAGAGACTTGTCCCGAAGCCACTCCTGCGTTGTCTTGGCTGTGTGCTTAGGATCATTGTCCTGTTGGAAGGTAAACCTTCACCCCAGTCTGAGGTCCTGAGAGCTGTGGAGCAGGTTTTCATCAAGGATCTCTCAGTACTTTGCTCCATTCACCTTTCCCTCGATCCTGACTAGTCTCCCAGTCCCTGCAGCTGAAAAACATCCCCACAGCATGATGCTACCACCATCATGCTTCACCGTAGGGATGGTGCCAGGCTTACTCCAGACGTGACGCTTGGCCTTCATGCAAAAGAGTTCAATCTTGGTTTCATCAGACCAGAGAATCTTGTTTCTCGTGGTCTGAGAGTCTTTAGGTGCCTTTTGGCAAACTCCAAGCAGGGTGTCATGTGCCTTTTACTGAGGAGTCTGGCCGCTCTACCATAAAGGCATGATTGGTGGAGTGTTGCAGAGATGGTTGTCCTTCTGGAAGGTTCTCCCATCTGGCGACGCCCTGTGTGGTCGCCTGTTAAGCAGCTCCCATTTTTCGTGCCATTTGAACTATAATAGTTCAGGATTATGGAGTGATACTGTTTTACGAAGGTTTTAGCGGTCCTTTTGATCACTGAGGCACTTTTTATTTTTCTCAGCGCCGAACATACACGCAGACTGGGATGTGCTCTGTGAGGCTCATGGGGAGGATATTGATGAACTTACTGACTGCATAACGGACTATATACATTGTTGTGTAGACAACACTATACCCACCAGGAAGGTACGCTGTTTTCCAAATAATAAACCCTGGGTCACCAGCGACCTGAAGGCCCTGCTGAATGAGAAGAAGAGGGCCTTCAAGTAGGGGGACAGGGACAAATTGAAATGCGTCCAGAGGGAGCTGAAGTTGCGAATTGCTTTATTTAACCAGGTAGGCCAGTTGAGAACAAGTTCTCATTTACAACTGCGACCTGGCCAAGACAAAGCAAAGCAGTGCGACAAAAAACAACACAGAGATACACATGAGAATAAACAAACGTACAGTCAATAACACAATAGAGAATCTATATACAGAGTGTGCAAATGTATAAGGAGAAGATGGAGGACAAGCTGAGGCAGAGCCAGGTGAGAGAGGTGT